>JAPZAG010002153.1:0-20913 GCA_027475135.1 Bactrocera correcta
TTATTAGTTTAACATATTTAAGTTAACAAACCTTCTTCAACGAACTGACAATGGCATAAAGCCATGGCGGCATAACGGCAGTGCATGTAGAAGAATTCCGTTATCTTATATTTAAGTATAAAGTCGATTTTGTTGTATATACACATTTAGCAAGCGATATCGAAATGCTTCAAATCATTAGGTTAACATATTTAAGTTAATAAACCATCTTTAACGTATTGAAGGTGATATAAAGCCATGGCGTCATAACGACAGTACATTTGGAAGAATTCCGTTAACCTATGTTTAGGTATAAAGTCAGGTTTCTTGTGTTAGCACATTTAGCAATCGATAACGAAATGTTTCAAATCATTCTCTTCTTCTTTACTGGCGTAGACACCGCTTACGCGATTATAGCCGAGTCAACAACAGCGCGCCAGTCGTTTCTTCTCTTCGCTACGTGGCGCCAATTGGATATTCCAAGCGAGGCCAGGTCCTTCTCTACTTGGTCCTTCCAACGGAGTGGAGGTCTTCCTCTTCCTCTGCTTCCCGCGGCGGGTACTGCGTCGAATACTTTCAGAGCTGGAGTGTTTTCATCCATCCGGACAACATGACCTAGCCAGCGTAGCCGCTGTCTTTTAATTCGCTGAACTATGTCAATGTCGTCGTATATCTCGTACAGCTCATCGTTCCATCGAATGCGATATTCGCCGTGGCCAACGCGCAAAGGACCGTAAATCTTTCGCAGAACCTTTCTCTCGAAAACTCGCAACGTCAACTCATCGGTTGTTGTCATCGTCCAAGCCTCTGCACCATATAGGAGGACAGGAATTATGAGAGACTTATAGAGTTTGGTTTTTGTTTGTCGAGAGAGGACTTTGCTTCTCAATTGCCTACTTAGTCCGAAGTAGCACCTGTTGGCAAGAGTTATCCTGCGTTGGATTTCTAGGCTGACATTGTTGGTGGTGTTTACGCTGGTTCCAAGATAGACGAAATTATCTACAACTTCAAAGTTATGACTGTCAACAGTGACGTGAGTGCCAAGTCGCGAGTGCGACGACTGTTTGTTTGATGACAGGAGATATTTCGTCTTGCCCTCGTTCACTGCCAGACCCATTTCTTTTGCTTCCTTGTCCAGTCTGGAGAAAGCAGAACTAACGGCGCGGGTGTTGAGGCCGATGATATCAATATCATCGGCATACGCCAGCAGTTGTACACTCTTATAAAAGATGGTACCTTCTCTGTTAAGTTCTGCAGCTCGAACTATTTTCTCCAGAAGCAGGTTGAAAAAGTCGCACGATAGGGAATCGCCTTGTCTGAAACCTCGTTTGGTATCGAACGGCTCGGAGAGGTCCTTCCCGATTCTGACGGAGCTTTTTGTGTTGCTCAACGTCAGTTTACACAGCCGTATTAGTTTTGCGGGGATACCAAATTCAGACATCGCGGCATAAAGGCAGCTCCTTTTCGTGCTGTCGAAAGCAGCTTTGAAATCGACGAAGAGGTGGTGTGTGTCGACTCTCCTTTCACGGGTCTTTTCCAAGATTTGGCGCATCGTGAATATCTGGTCGGTTGTTGATTTACCAGGTCTAAAGCCACACTGATAAGGTCCAATCAGTTTGTTGACGGTGGGCTTTAATCTTTCACACAATACGCTCGACAGAACCTTATATGCGATATTGAGGAGGCTAATCCCACGGTAGTTGGCGCAGATTGTGGGGTCTCCTTTTTTGTGGATTGGGCATAGCACACTTAAATTCCAATCGTTGGGCATACTTTCGTCCGACCATATTTTGCAAAGAAGCTGATGCATGCACCTTATCAGCTCTTCGCCGCCGTGTTTGAATAGCTCGGCCGTCAATCCATCGGCCCCTGCCGCTTTGTTGTTTTTCAGGCGGGCAATTGCTATTCGAACTTCTTCATGGTCGGGCAATGGAACGTCTGCTCCATCGTCATCGATTGGGGTATCGGGTTCGCTTTCTCCTGGTGTTGTGCGTTCACTGCCATTCAGCAGGCTGGAGAAGTGTTCCCTCCATAATTTAAGTATGCTCTGGGCATCGGTAACTAGATCACCTTTGGGGGTTCTACAAGAGTATGCTCCGGTCTTGAAACCTTCTGTAAGCCGCCGCATCTTTTCGTAGAATTTTCGAGCATTACCCCTGTCGGCCAGCTTATCAAGCTCTTCGTACTCACGCATTTCGGCCTCTTTCTTTTTCTGTCTACAAATGCGTCTCGCTTCCCTCTTCAACTCTCGGTATCTATCCCATCCCGCACGTGTTGTGGTCGATCGTAACGTTGCGAGGTAGGCAGCCTGTTTTCTCTCCGCTGCGACACGGCACTCCTCGTCGTACCAGCTGTTCTTCTGCACTTTCCGAAAACCAATGGTTTCGGTTGCAGCTGTACGTAAGGAGTTTGAAATGCCGTCCCACAGTTCCCTTATACCGAGTTGTTGACGAGTGCTCTCAGAGAGCAGGAGTGCAAGCCGAGTAGAGAAACGTTCGGCTGTCTGTTGTGATTGCAGCTTCTCGACGTCGAACCATCCTTGTGTTTGTTGGCGTGCGTTTTTTGCTGCACAGAGGCGGGTGCGTATTTTGGCTGCAACAATATAGTGGTCCGAGTCAATGTTAGGACCTCGGAGCGCACGCACATCTAAAACACTGGAGACGTGTCTTCCGTCTATCACAACATGATCGATCTGGTTGGTGGTTTTTCGATCTGGAGACAGCCAGGTAGCTTGATGTATCTTCTTATGCTGGAATCTAGTGCTACAGATAACCATATTTCGGGCCCCGGCGAAGTCGATCAGCCTCAGCCCATTTGGGGATGTTTCCGCGTGGAGGCTGAATTTACCGACCGTAGTGCCAAAGATACCTTCTTTGCCCACCCTGGCATTGAAGTCGCCAAGCACGATTTTGACATCGTGGCGGGGGCATCTCTCATAAATGCGCTCCAAGCACTCATAAAAGGCATCTTTGGTCACATCGTCCTTCTCTTCCGTCGGGGCGTGGGCGCAAATCAGCGATATGTTGAAGAACCTCGCTTTGATGCGGATTGTGGCTAGACGTTCATTCTCCGGAGTGAATGATAGTACTCGGCGACGGAGTCTCTCTCCCACCACGAATCCAACACCAAACTTGCGCTCCTTTATATGGCCACTGTAGTAAATGTCACAAGGACCTACTCGTCTCTGTCCTTGTCCCGTCCATCGCATTTCTTGGACGGCGGTGATGTCAGCCTTTATCTTTACGAAGACATCTACCAGCTGGGCAGCGGCACCTTCCCAATTAAGGGACCGGACATTCCAGGTGCATGCCCTCAAATCATAGTCCTTATTTCGTTTGCCGTGGTCGTCATCAGAAGGGGGGTCTCTCATCCGAGGCTGTTTATGACTATTCATTGGGGGTGTTTTTTTACGTGGCGGGTCCCAAACCCAGCGCACAACCCTATGCAGGGGTGTTTCGCCTTCTCACTTTAGCTCGCCTTCAAACGGATGTTCTTAGGCTACCCAGAGGATACTTGGTCAAAGACCGGAAGTCGTGAGCTGCTTGAGTCATATGTAAAAGAATCGTTTCTGGCCACTCCCAAGTGAATGGCGATCAGAGAACTTTCCTCACTTGCGTGAACTTCTACACATGACCCCATCCTCCAAATCATTAGTTTCACATATTTAAGTTAATAAACCTTCTTTAACGAACTGAAGTTTACATAAAACCATCACGGTAGAACGGCAGTGCATTTAGAAGAATTCCGTAATCTTATATTTAGGTATAAAATCGATTTTGTTGTATATACACATTTAGCAAGCGATATCGAAATGCTTCAAATCATTAGGTTAACATATTTAAGTTAATAAACCATCTTTAACGTATTGAAGGTGATATAAAGCCATGGCGTCATAACGACAGTACATTTGGAAGAATTCCGTTAACCTATGTTTAGGTATAAAGTCAGGTTTCTTGTGTTAGCACATTTAGCAATCGATATCGAAATGATTCAAATCATTAGTTTTCATTTTCAAGTTTTCTATAATAAAACTTCTTTAACGCACTGAAGTCTACATAAAGCCTTAGCGGTATACCTGCAGTGCATTTAGAAGAATTTCGTAATCTTATATTTAGGTATAAAGTCGATTTTCTTGTATATATACATTTAGAAATCGATATCGAAATGCTTCAAATCATTAGTTTAACATATTTAAGTGAACAAACCTACTCTTACGAACTGAAGTTGACATAAAGCCATGGCGGAATAGCGGCAGTGCATTTTGGGAAAAATTCCGTTATCCTATGTTTAGGCATAAAGTCAGGTTTCTTGTACTAGCACATTTAGCAATCGATATTGAAATGCTTCAAATCATTAGTTTAACATATCTAAGTTAAATTACCTTTTTTAACCTACCGAAGGTGACATAAAGCCGTGGCGGCATAACGGCAGTGCATGTAGAAGAATTCCGTAATCTTATATCTAGGTAAAAAATCGATTTTCTTGTATATACACATATATCAATCGATATCGAAATGCTTCAAAACATTAGTTTAACATATTTAAGTTAATTAACCCTCTTTATCTTACTGAAGTCTACAAAAAGCCTTAACGGCATAACGGCGGTGCATTTAGAAGAATTACGTAACCTTATAATTAGGTATAAAGTCGATTTTCTTGTATATACTCATTTCGCAATCGATATCGAAATGCTTCAACTTATTAGTTTAACATATTTAAGTTAATAAACCTTCTTCAACGAACTGAAGTTGGCATAAAGCCATGGCGGCATAACGGCAGTGCATGTAGAAGAATTCCGTTATCTTATATTTAGGTATAAACTCGATTTTGTTGTATATACACATTAACCAATCGATATCGAAATGCCTCAAATCATTAGGTTAACATATTTAAGTTAATAAACCATCTTTAACGCATTGAAGGTGATATAAAGCCATGGCGGCATAACGACAGTACATTTGGAAGAATTCCGTTAACCTATGTTTAGGTATAAAGTCAGGTTTCTTGTGTTAGCACATTTAGCAATCGATATCGAAATGCTTCAAATCATTTGTTTAACATATTTAAGTTAATAAAGCTTCTTTAACGCACTGAAGTTAACATAAAGCCATAACGGTATAACGCCAATGCATTTGGAAGAATTCCGTAATCTTATATTTAGGTATAAAGTCGATTTTCTTGTATATATGTATTAAGCAATCGATATCGAAATGCTTCAAATCATTAGCTTAACTTATTTAAGTTAATAAAGCTTCTTTAACGCACTGAAGTTAACATAAAGCCATGGCGGCATAACGGCAGTGCATGTAGAAAAATTCCGTAATCTTACCTTTAAGTATAAAGTCGATTTTCTTGTATATACACATTTAGCAATCGATATCGAGATGCTTCAATTCATTAGTTTAACATATTTAAGTTAATAAACCTTCTCTATTGATCTGAAGTTGACAAAAAGCCATGACGGAATAGCGGCAGTGCATTTGGAAGAATTCCGTTATCCTATGTTTAGGTATAAAGTCAGGTTTCTTGTACTAGCACATTTAGTAATCGATATCGAAATGCTTCAAATCATTAGTTTAACTTATTTAAGTTAAATTACCTTTTTTAACCTACCGACGGTGACATAAAGCCATGGCGGCATAACGGCAGTGCATGCAGAAGAATTCCGTAATCTTATATCTAGGTATAAAATCGATTTTCTTGTATATACACATTTATCAATCGATATCGAAATGCTTCAAATCATTAGTTTAACATATTTAAGCTAATTAACCCTCTTTATCTTACTGAAGTCTACATAAAGCCTTAACGGCATAACGGCAGTAGATTTAGAAGAATTACGTAACCTTATAATTAGGTATAAAGTCGATTTTCTTGTACATACTCATGTAGCACTCGATATCGAAATACTTCAAATCATTATTTTAACATATTTAAGTTAATAAACCTTCTTCAGCGATCTGAAGTTGGCTTAAAGCCATGGCGGCATATCGGCAGTGCATTTAGAAGAATTCGGTTACCTTATATATAGGTATAAAATCGATTTTGTTGTATATACACATTTAGCAATTGATATCGAAATGCTTCAACTCATTAGTTTAACATATTTAAGTTAACAAACCTTCTTCAACGATCTGAAGTTGGCTTAAAGCCATGGCGGCATATCGGCAGTGCATTTAGAAGAACTCCGTTGTCTTATATTTAGGTATAAATTCGATTTTCTTGTATATACACATTTAGCAAGCGATATCGAAATATTTTAAATCATAAGTTTAACATATTTAAGTTAGGTAACCTTCTTTAACTTATTGAAGTTGATATAAAGCCATGGCGGCATAACGGCAGTGCATTTAAAAGAAATTCGTAATCTTATATTTAGGTATAAATTCGATTTTCTTGTATATACACATTAAGCAATCGATAACGAAATGCTTCAAATCGATAGTTTAACATATTTAAGGTTATTAACCTTCTTTATTTTACTGAAGTTTACATAAAGCCATAACGGTATAACGGCAGTGCATTTAGAAGAATTCCGTAATCTTATATTTAGGTATAAAGTCGATTTTGTTGTATATATACATTTAGCAATCGATATCGAGATGCTTCAAATCATTAGTTTAACATATTTAAGTTAATAAACCTTCTCTAGCGATCTGAAGTTGGCATATAGCCATGGCGGCATAGCGGCAATGCATGAAAAGAATTCCGTAACCTTATATATAGGTATAAAATTGATTTTCTTGTATATACTCATTTTGCTATCGATATCGAAATGCTTCAAATCATTAGTTTAATATATTATGTTAATAAACATTTTTTAGCTCACTGAAGTCTACATAAAGCCTTAACGGTATAATGGCAGTGCATTTAGAAGAATTTCGTAATGTTATAATTCTATATTTAGGTATAAAGTCGATTTTCTTGTATTTACACATTTAGCAATCGATTTCGAAATGCTTCAAACCACTAGTTTAACATATTTAAAATAATTAACCTTCTTTAACGTATTGAAGGTGATAAAAAGTCATGGCGGCATAACGACAGTACATGTGGAAGAATTCCGTAATCTTATATTTAGGTATAAATTCGATTTTCTTGAATGTATACATTTCGCAATCGATATCGAAATGCTTCAGATAACTGGTTTATTATATATGAGTTAATTAACCTTCTTTATCTTACTGAAGTTTACATAAAGCCATAACGGCATAACGGCAGTATATTTATATGAATTCCGTTGTCTTTTATTTAGGTATAAAGTCGATTTTTTTGTACATACACATTTAGCAATCGATATCGAAATGCTTCAAAATATTAGTTTAACATAATTAAGTTAATTAACCCCCTTTTTCATACTGAAGTCTACAAAAGCCTTAACGGTATAACGGCAGTGCATGTAGAAGAATTCCGTTATCTTTTATTTAGGTATAAAGTCGATATTTTTGTACATACACATTTAGCAATCGATATCGAAATGCTTCAAATCATTAGTTTTACATTTTCAAGTTATTTATAATAAACCTTCTTTAACGCACTGAAGTTGGCATAAAATCGTGGCGTCATAACGGCAGTGCATTTAAAAGAATTCCGTAATCTTATATTTAGGTACAAAGTCGATTTTCTTGTATTTACATATTTAGCAATCGATATCGAAATGCTTCAAATCATAAGTTTAACATATTTAAGTTACTTAACCCTCTTTTTCTTACTGAAGTCTGCAAAAGCCTTAACGGCATAACGGCAGTGCATTTAGAAGAATTACGTAATCTTATATTTAGGTATGAATTCGATTTTCTTGTATTTACATATTTACCAATCGATATTGAAATGCTTCAAATCATTAGTTTAACATATTTTAGTTAATTAACCATCTTTAACGTATTGAAGGTGAAACGAAGCCATGGCGGCATAACGACAGTAATTTGGAAGAATTCCGTAATCTTATATTTAGGTATAAAGTCGATTTTCTTGTATATATGCATTTAGAAATCGATATCGAAATGCTTCAAATCATTATTTTAACATATTTAAGTTAATAAACCTTCTTTAACGCACTGTAGTTAACATAAAGCCATGGCGGTATAACGGCAGTGCATATAGAAGAATTCCGTAGTCTTATGTTTAGGTATAAATTCGATTTTGTTGTATATACCCATATAGCAATCGATATCGAGATGCTTCAACTCATTAGTTTAACATATTTAAGTTAATAAACTTTCTTCTAAAAACTGAAGTTGGCATAAAATCATGGCGGCATAACGGCAGTGCATGTAGAAGAATTCCGTTATCTTATATTTAGGTATAAAGTCGATTTTCTGGTATATACACATTTAGCAATCGATATCGAAATGCTTCAAATCATTAGTTTAACACATTTAAGTTAATTAACCTTCTTTATCATACTGAAGTTTACATAAAGCCATAACGGCATAACGGCAGTGCATTTGGAAGAACTCCGTAGTCTTATATTTAGGCATAAAGTCGATTTTCTTGTACATGCACATTTTGCAATCGATATCGAAATGCTTCAAATAACTGGTTAAGCATATTTAAGTTAATTAACCTTCTTTATCTTACTGAAGTTTGCATAAAGCCATAACGGCATAACGGCATAACGGCAGTATATTTATATGAATTCCGTTAGCTTAAATTTAGGTATAAAGTCGATTTTTTTGTACATACACATTTAGCAATCGTTATCGAAATGATTCAAATCATTAGTTAAACATATTAAGGTTACTTAACCCTCTTTTTCTTACTGAAGTCTGCAAAATCCTTAACGGCATAACGGCAGTGCATTTAGAAGAATTACGTTATCTTATATTTAGGTATGAATTCGATTTTCTTGTACATACTCATTTAGCAATCGATATCGAAATGCCTCAAATCATTAGTTTAACATATTTAAGTTAATTAGGCTTCTTTAACGCACTGAAGTTAACATAAAGCCATGGCGGTATAAAGGCAGTGTATGTAGAAGAATTCCGTAATTTTATGTTTAGGTATAAATTCGATTTTGTTGTATATACACATTTAGCTATCGATATCGAAATGCTTCAAATCATTAGTTTAACATATTAAGTTAATAAACATTTTTTAGCTTATTGAGGTCTACATAAAGCCTTAACGGTATAACGGCAGTGCATTTAGAAGAAATCCGTAATGTTATAATTTTATATTTAGGTATAAAGTCGATTTTGTTCTATTTACACATTTGGCAGTCGATATCGAAAAGCTTCAAACCATTAGTTTAATATATTTAAAATAATTAACCTTCTTTAACGTATTGTAGTTGATACAAACCATGGCGGCATAACGACAGTACATTTGGAAGAATTCCGTAATCTTATATTTAGGTATATGTAAAGTCGATTTTCTTGTATATACACATTTAGCAATCGATATCGAAATGCTTCAAATCATTAGTTTAACATATTTAAGTGAATTAACCATCTGTAATGTATTGAAGGTGAAATAAAGCCCTGGCGGCATAACGACAGTAATTTGGAAGAATTCCGTAATCTTATATTTAGGTATAAAGTCGATTTTCTTGTATATATGCATTTAGAAATCTATATCGAAATGCTTCAAATCATTAGCTCAACATATTTAACTTAATTAACCCTATTTATCTTCCTGAAGTCTACATCAAGCCTTAACGGCATAACGGCAGTGCATTAAGAAGAATTACGTAATCTTATATTTAGGTATAATCTTATATTTAGATATAAAGTCGATATATATATCGAAATGATTCAAATCATTACTTTAACATATTAAAGTTAATAAACCTTCTTTAACGCACTGAAGTCTACAGCCTTAACGGTATAACTGCAGTGCATTTAGAAGAATTCCGTAATCTTATATTAAGGTATAAAGTCGATTTTCTTGTATTTACATATTTAGCAATCGATATCGAAATGCTTCAACTCATTAGTTTAACATATTTAAGTTAATAAACTTTCTTCGAAGAACTGAAGTTGGCATAAAATCATGGCGGCATAACGGCAGTGCATGTAGAAGAATTCCGTTATCTTATATTTAAGTATAAAGTCGATTTTCTTGTATATACACATTTAGTAATGGATATCGAAATGCTTCAAATCATTAGTTTAACATACTTAAGTTAATTAACACTCTTTTTCATACTGAAGTCTACAAAAGCCTTAACGGCATAACGGCAGTGCATGTAGAAGAATTCCGTTATCTTATATTTAGGTATAAAGTCGATTTTCTTGTATATACATATTTGGCAAGCGATATCGAAATGCTTCAAATCATTAGGTTAACATATTTAAGTTAATTAACCCTCTTTTTCATACTGAAGTCTACAAAAGCCTTAACGGCATAACGGCAGTGCATGTAGAAGAATTCCGTTATCTTATATTTAGGTATAAAGTCGATTTTCTTGTATATACATATTTAGCAATCGATATCGAAATGCTTCAACTCATTAGTTTAACATATTTAAGTTAATAAACTTTCTTCGAAGAACTGAAGTTGGCATAAAATCATGGCGGTATAACTGCAGTGCATTTAGAAGAATTCCGTAATCTTATATTAAGGTATAAAGTCGATTTTCTTGTATTTACATATTTAGCAATCGATATCGAAATGCTTCAACTCATTAGTTTAACATATTTAAGTTAATAAACTTTCTTCGAAGAACTGAAGTTGGCATAAAATCATGGCGGCATAACGGCAGTGCATGTAGAAGAATTCCGTTATCTTATATTTAAGTATAAAGTCGATTTTCTTGTATATACTCATTTAGCAATCGATATCGAAATGCTTCAAAATATTAGTTAAACATATTAAGGTTACTTAACCCTCTTTTTCTTACTGAAGTCTGCAAAATCCTTAACGGCATAACGGCAGTGCATTTAGAAGAATTACGTTATCTTATATTTAGGTATGAATTCGATTTTCTTGTACATACTCATTTAGCAATCGATAACGAAATGGTTCAAATCATTAGTTTAACACATTTAAGTTAATTAACCTTCTTTATCATACTGAAGTTTACATAAAGCCATAACGGCATAACGGCAGTGCATTTGGAAGAACTCCGTAGTCTTATATTTAGGCATAAAGTCGATTTTCTTGTACATGCACATTTTGCAATCGATATCGAAATGCTTCAAATAACTGGTTAAGCATATTTAAGTTAATTAACCTTCTTTATCTTACTGAAGTTTGCATAAAGCCATAACGGCATAACGGCATAACGGCAGTATATTTATATGAATTCCGTTAGCTTAAATTTAGGTATAAAGTCGATTTTTTTGTACATACACATTTAGCAATCGTTATCGAAATGATTCAAATCATTAGTTAAACATATTAAGGTTACTTAACCCTCTTTTTCTTACTGAAGTCTGCAAAATCCTTAACGGCATAACGGCAGTGCATTTAGAAGAATTACGTTATCTTATATTTAGGTATGAATTCGATTTTCTTGTACATACTCATTTAGCAATCGATATCGAAATGCCTCAAATCATTAGTTTAACATATTTAAGTTAATTAGGCTTCTTTAACGCACTGAAGTTAACATAAAGCCATGGCGGTATAAAGGCAGTGTATGTAGAAGAATTCCGTAATCTTATGTTTAGGTATAAATTCGATTTTGTTGTATATACACATTTAGCTATCGATATCGAAATGCTTCAAATCATTAGTTTAACATATTAAGTTAATAAACATTTTTTAGCTTATTGAGGTCTACATAAAGCCTTAACGGTATAACGGCAGTGCATTTAGAAGAAATCCGTAATGTTATAATTTTATATTTAGGTATAAAGTCGATTTTGTTCTATTTACACATTTGGCAGTCGATATCGAAAAGCTTCAAACCATTAGTTTAATATATTTAAAATAATTAACCTTCTTTAACGCATTGTAGTTGATACAAACCATGGCGGCATAACGACAGTACATTTGGAAGAATTCCGTAATCTTATATTTAGGTATATGTAAAGTCGATTTTCTTGTATATACACATTTAGCAATCGATATCGAAATGCTTCAAATCATTAGTTTAACATATTTAAGTGAATTAACCATCTGTAATGTATTGAAGGTGAAATAAAGCCCTGGCGGCATAACGACAGTAATTTGGAAGAATTCCGTAATCTTATATTTAGGTATAAAGTCGATCTTCTTGTATATATGCATTTAGAAATCTATATCGAAATGCTTCAAATCATTAGTTCAACATATTTAACTTAATTAACCCTATTTATCTTCCTGAAGTCTACATCAAGCCTTAACGGCATAACGGCAGTGCATTAAGAAGAATTACGTAATCTTATATTTAGGTATAATCTTATATTTAGATATAAAGTCGATATATATATCGAAATGATTCAAATCATTACTTTAACATATTAAAGTTAATAAACCTTCTTTAACGCACTGAAGTCTACAGCCTTAACGGTATAACTGCAGTGCATTTAGAAGAATTCCGTAATCTTATATTAAGGTATAAAGTCGATTTTCTTGTATTTACATATTTAGCAATCGATATCGAAATGCTTCAACTCATTAGTTTAACATATTTAAGTTAATAAACTTTCTTCGAAGAACTGAAGTTGGCATAAAATCATGGCGGCATAACGGCAGTGCATGTAGAAGAATTCCGTTATCTTATATTTAAGTATAAAGTCGATTTTCTTGTATATACACATTTAGTAATGGATATCGAAATGCTTCAAATCATTAGTTTAACATACTTAAGTTAATTAACACTCTTTTTCATACTGAAGTCTACAAAAGCCTTAACGGCATAACGGCAGTGCATGTAGAAGAATTCCGTTATCTTATATTTAGGTATAAAGTCGATTTTCTTGTATATACATATTTGGCAAGCGATATCGAAATGCTTCAAATCATTAGGTTAATATATTTAAGTTAATTAACCCTCTTTTTCATACTGAAGTCTACAAAAGCCTTAACGGCATAACGGCAGTGCATGTAGAAGAATTCCGTTATCTTATATTTAGGTATAAAGTCGATTTTCTTGTATATACATATTTAGCAATCGATATCGAAATGCTTCAACTCATTAGTTTAACATATTTAAGTTAATAAACTTTCTTCGAAGAACTGAAGTTGGCATAAAATCATGGCGGTATAACTGCAGTGCATTTAGAAGAATTCCGTAATCTTATATTAAGGTATAAAGTCGATTTTCTTGTATTTACATATTTAGAAATCGATATCGAAATGCTTCAACTCATTAGTTTAACATATTTAAGTTAATAAACTTTCTTCGAAGAACTGAAGTTGGCATAAAATCATGGCGGCATAACGGCAGTGCATGTAGAAGAATTCCGTTATCTTATATTTAAGTATAAAGTCGATTTTCTTGTATATACTCATTTAGCAATCGATATCGAAATGCTTCAAAATATTAGTTAAACATATTAAGGTTACTTAACCCTCTTTTTCTTACTGAAGTCTGCAAAATCCTTAACGGCATAACGGCAGTGCATTTAGAAGAATTACGTTATCTTATATTTAGGTATGAATTCGATTTTCTTGTACATACTCATTTAGCAATCGATAACGAAATGGTTCAAATCATTAGTTTAACATATTTAAGTTAAATTACCTTCTTTGACCTACCAAAGGTGACATGAAGCCATGGCGGCATAACGGCAGTGCAGTTAGAAGAATTCCATAATCTTATATTTAGGTATAAATTCGATTTTCTTGTATATACTCATTTAGCAATCGATATCGAAATGCTTCAAAATATTAGTTTAACATATTTATGTTAATTAACCCCCTTTTTCATACTGAAGTCTACAAAAGCCATTTACGGCATAACGGCAGTGCATGTAGAAGAATTCCGTTATCTTATATTTAGGTATAAAGTCGATTTTCTTGTATATACATGTTTGGCAAGCGATATCGAAATGCTTCAAATCATTAGGTTAACATATTTAAGTTAGTTAACCTTCTTTAACGTATTGCAGTTGATATAAAGCTATAACGGCAGTGCATTTGGAAGAATTCCGTAATCTTATATTTAGGTATGAAGCCGATTTTCTTTTATCTACACATTTAGATATCCATATCGAAATGCTTCAAATCATTAGTTTAACATATTAAGTTAATAAACATTTTCTAGCTTACTGAAGTCTACATAAAGCCTAACGGCAGTGCATTTAGAAGAATTCCGTAATGTTACAATTTTATATTTAGGTATAAATTCGATTTTCTTGTATATACACATTTAGCAAGCGAAATCGAAATGCTTCAAATCCTTAGTTTAACATATTTAAGTTAATTAACCGTCTTTAACGTATTGAAATTGATAAAGAGCCATGGCGGCATAACGACAGTACATTTGGAAGAATTCCGTAGTCTTGTAATTAGGTATAAAGTCGATTTTCTTGTATATATGCATTAAGCAATCGATATCGAAATGCTTCAAATAACTGGCTTAACATATTTAAGTTAATAAACCTTCTTTAACGAACTGAAGTTAATATAAAGCCACAACGGCATAACGGCAGTGCGTTTGGAAGAATTCCGTAGTCTTATATTTAGGCATAAAGTCGATTTTCTTGTACATACACATTTTGCAATCGATATCGAATTGCTTCAAACACATTTTGCAATCGATATCGAAATGCTTCAAATCATTAGTTTAACATATTTAAGTTAATTAACCTTCTTTATCTTACTGAAGTTTACATAAAGCCATAACGGCATAACGGCAGTATATTTATATGAATTCCGTTATCTTATATTTAGGTATAAAGTCGATTTTGTTGTACATACACATTTAGCAATCGATATCGAAATGCTTCAAATCATTAGTTTAACATATTTAAGTTACTTAAACCTCTTTTTCTTACTGAAGTCTGCAAAAGCCTTAGCGGTATAACGGCAGTGCATTTAGAAGAATTCCGTAATGTTATAATTTTATATTTAGGTATAAATTCGATTTTCTTATATATACACATTTAGCAAGCGATATCGAAATGCTTCAAATCATTAGTATAACATATTTAAGTTAATTAACCTTCTTTAACGTATTGAAGTTGATAAAGAGCCATGGCGGCATAACGACAGTACATTTGGAAGAATTCCGTAGCCTTATATTTAGGTATAAAGTCAATTTTCTTGTATATATGCATTAAGCAATCGATATCCAAATGCTTCAAATAACTGGTTTAACATATTTAAGTTAATAAACCTTCTTTAACGAACTGAAGTTAATATAAAGCCACAACGGCATAACGGCAGTGCGTTTGGAAGAATTCCGTAGTCTTATATTTAGGCATAAAGTCGATTTTCTTGTACATACACATTTTGCAATCGATATCGAAATGATTCAAATAACTGGTTTAGCATATTTAAGTAAATTAACCTTCTTTATCTTACTGAAGTTTACATAAAGCCATAACGGCATAACGGCAGTATATTTATATGAATTCCGTTATCTTATATTTAGGTATAAAGTCGATTTTCTTGTATATACACATTTAGCAATCGATATCGAAATTCTTCACATCATTAGTTTAAAATATTTAAGTTAACAAACCTTCTTTAACGAACTGAAGTTGACATAAAGCCATGGCGGATTAACGGCAGTGCATTTGGAAGAATTCTGTTATCCTATGTTTAGGTATAAAGTCGATTTTCTTGTATATACTCATTGAGCAATAGATATCGAAATGCTTCAAAAAAATTAGTTTAACATATTTAAGTTAATTAACGCTCGAAATGCTTCAAATCATTAGTTTAACATATTTAAGTTAATAAACCTTCTTTAACGTATTTAAGTTGATACAAAGCCATGGCGGCATAATGACAGTAGGATTGGAAGAATTCCGTAATCTTATTTTTAGGTATAAAGTCGATTTTGTTCAACATACGCATTTAGCAATCGATATCGAAATGCTTCAAATCATTAGTTTAAAATATTTAAGTTAACAAACCTTCTTTAACGAACTGAAGTTGACATAAAGCCATGGCGGATTAACGGCAGTGCATTTGGAAGAATTCCGTTATCCTATGTTTAGGGGATAAAGTCGATTTTCTTGTATATACTCATTGAGCAATAGATATCGAAATGCTTCAAAACATTAGTTTAACATATTTAAGTCAATTAACGCTCGAAATGCTTCAAATCATTAGTTTAACATATTTAAGTTAATAAACCTTCTTTAACGTATTGAAGGTGATACAAAGCCATGGCGGCATAACGACAGTACACTTGGAACAATTCCGTAATCTTATATTTAGGTATAAAGTCGATTTTCTTGTATATACACATTTAGCAATCGATATCGAAATGCTTCACATCATTAGTTTAACAGATTTAAGGTGATTAGTCCTCTTTATCTTACTGAAGTCTACAAAAGCCTTAGCGGCATAACGGCAGTGCATTTGGAAGAGTTCCGTTATCTTTTATTCAGGCATAAAGTCGATTTTCTTGTGTATACACAGTTAGAAATCGATATCGAAATGCTTCAAATCATTAGTTTAACATATTTAAGTTAACAAACCTTCTTTAACGAACTGAAGTTGACATAAAGCCATGGCGGATTAACGGCAGTGCATTTGGAAGAATGCCGTAACCTTATATTTAGGTATGAAGTCGATTTTCTTTTACATACACATTTAAATATCCATATCGAAATGCTTGAAATCATTAGTTTAACATATTAACCGCAGTGCATTTAGAAGAATTCCGTAATGTTATAATTTTATATTTAGGTATAAAGTCGATTTTGTTGTATTTACACATTTAGCAGTCGATATCGAAATGCTTCAAACCATTAGTTTAACATATTTAAAATAACTAACCTTCTTTAACGAACTGAAGTTAATATAAAGCCATAACGGCATAACGGCAGTGCGTTTGGAAGAATTCCGTAGTCTTATATTTAGGCATAAAGTCGATTTTGTTGTACATACATATTTAGCAAGCGAAATCGAAATGCTTCAAATCATTAGTTTAACATATTTAAGTTACTTAACCCTCTTTTTCTTACTGAAGTCTGCAAAAGCCTTAACGGCATAACGGCAGTGCATTTAGAAGAATTACGTGATCTTTTTTTTAGGTATGAATTCGATTTTCTTGTATATACTCATTTAGCAACCGATATCGAAACGCTTCAAATCATTAGTTTAACATATTTAAGTTAATAAACTTTCTTTAACGTATTGAAGGTGATACAAAGCCATGGCGGCATAACGACAGTACATTTGGAACAATTCCGTAATCTTATATTTAGGTATAAAGTCGATTTTCTTGTATATACACATTTAGCAATCGATATCGAAATGCTTCACATTATTAGTTTAACAGATTTAAGTTAATTAATCCTCTTTATCTTACTAAAGTCTACATAAAGCGTTAGCGGCATAAAGGCAGTGCATTTGGAAGAGTTCCGTAATCTTATATTTAGGTATAAAGTCAATTTTGTTCAATATGCGCATTTAGCAATCGATATCGAAATGCTTCAAATCATTAGTTTAACATATTTAAGTTAACAAACCTTCTTTAACGAACTGAAGTTGACACAAAGCCATGGCGGATTAACGGCAGTGCATTTGGAAGAATTCCGTTATCCTATGTTTAGGTATAAAGTCAAGTTTCTTGTACTAGCACATTTAGCAATCGATATCGAAATGCTTCAAATCATTAGTTTTACATTTTCAAGCTATTTATAATAAACCTTCTTTAACGCACTGAAGTTTACATAAAGCCTTAACGGTATAACTGCAGTGCATTTAAAAGAATTCTGTAATCTTATATTTAGGTACAAAGTCGATTTTCTTGTATTTACTTATTTAGCAATCGGTATCGAAATGCTTCAAATCATAAGTTTAACATATTTAAGTTAACAAACCTTCTTTAACGCACTGAAGTCTACATAAAGCGTTAACGGTATAACGGCAGTGCATGTAGAAGAATTCCGTTATCTTATATTTAGGTATAAATTCGATTTTCTTGTATATACATATTTGGCAAGCGATATCGAAATGCTTCAAATCTTTAGTTTATCATATTTAAGTTAATTAGCCTTCTTTAACGTATTGCAGTTGATATAAAGCCATAACGGCAGTGCATGTAGAAGAAGTCCATAATCTTATATTTAAGTATGTAGTCGCTTTTCTTGTATATTCATATTTAGCTATCGATATCGAAATGCTTCAACTCATTAGTTTAACATATTAAGTTAATAAACATTTTTTAGCTTACTGAAGTCTACATAAAGCCTTAACGGTATAACTGCAGTGAATTTAGAAGAATTTCGTAATGTTATAATTTTATATTTAGGTATAAATTCGATTTTCTTGTATATACGCATTTAGCAAGCGGTATCGAAATGCTTCAAATCATTAGTTTAACATATTTAAGTTAGTAAACTTTCTTTAACGTATTGAAGTTGATAAAGAGCCATGGCGGCATAACGACAGTACATTTGGAAGAATTCCGTAGTCTTATATTTAGGTATAAAGTAGATTTTCTTGTATATACATATTTAGCTATCGATATCGAAATACTTCAAATCATTAGTTTAACATATTAAGTTAATAAACATTTTTCAGCTTACTGAAGTCTACATAAAGCCTTAACGGTATAACGGCAGTGCGTTTAGATGAATTCCGTAATGTTATAATTTTATATTTAGGTGTAAAGTCGATTTTCTTGTATATATGCATTAAGCAATCGATATCGAAATGCTTCAAACCATTAGTTTAACATATTTAAGTTAATAAACCTTCTTTAACTCACTGAAGTCTACATAAAGCCATAACGGCATAACGGCAGTGCATTTAGAAGAATTCCGTTATCTTATATTTAGGTATAAATTCGATTTTCTTGTATATACACATTTAGCAATCGATATCGAAATGCTTCAACTCATTAGTTTAACATATTTGAGTTAATAAAACTTCTTTAACGATCTGAAGTTGGCATAACGGCAGTGGATGTAGAAGGATTCCGTAATCTTATATTTAGGTATAAAGTCGATTTTCTTGTATATACATATTTAGATATCGATATCGAAATGCTTCAAATCATTTGTTTAACATATTAAGATAATAAACATTTTTTAGCTTACTGAAGCCTACATAAAGCCTTAACGGTATAACGGCATTGCATTGAGAAGAATTCCGTAATGTTATAATTTTATATTTAGGTATAAAGTCGATTTTCTTGTATTTGCACATTTATCAATCGATATCGAGATGCTTCAAACCATTAGGTTAACATATTTTAATAATTAACCTTCTTTACAGAAGTAATAACGGCATAAAGGCAGTATATTTGGGCAATTTCCGTAATCTTTTATTTAGGTATAAAATCGATTTTTTTTTTATATACACATTTAGCAATCGATATCGAAATGCTTCAACTCATTAGTTTTACATATTTAAGTTAATAAACCTTCTTTAGCGATCTGAAGTTGGCATAACAGCAGTGGATGTAGAAGAATTCCGTAATCTTATATTTAGGTATAAAGTCGATTTTCTTGTATTTACACATTTAGCAATCGATATCGAAATGCTGCAAACCATTAGCTTAACATATTTAAATAATTAACCTTCTTTACAAAAGCCATAACGGCATAATGGCAGTATATTTGGGTAATTTCCGTAATCTTTTATTAAGGTATGAAATCGATTTTCTTGTATATACACATTTAGCAATCGATACCGAAATGCTTCAGCTCACTAGTTAAATATATTTAAGTTAATAAACCTTCTTAAACGATCTGAAGTGGGCATATAGCCATGGAGGCATAACTGCAGTGCACGTAGAAGAATTCCATAATCTTATATTTAGGTATAAAGTCGATTTTCTTTTATATACATATTTAGCTATCGATATCGAAATGCTTCAAATCATTTGTTTAACATATTAAGATTATAAACATTTTTTAGCTTACTAAAGTCTACATAAAGCCTTAACGGTATAACGGCAGTGCACTTAGCAGAATTCCGTAATGTTATGATTTTATATTTAGGAATAAGTTGTTTTTCTTGTATATGTGCATTAAGCAATCGATATCGAAATGCTTCAAACCATAAGTTTAACATATATAAGTTAATAAACATTCTTTAACGCACTGAAGTCTACATAAAACCATAACGGCATAACGGCAGTGCATTTAGAAGAATTCCGTTATCTTATATTTAGATATAAATTCGATTTTCTTGTATATACACATTTAGCAATCGATATCGAAATGCTTCAACTCATTAGTTTAACATATTTAAGTTAATAAACCTTCTTTAACGTTCTGAAGTTAGCATAACGGCAGTGGATGTAGAAGAATTCCATAATCTTATATTTAGGTATAAAGTCGATTTTCTTTTATATACATATTTAGCTATCGATATCGAAATGCTTAAAATCATTAGTTTAACATATTAAGTTAATAAACAGTTTTTAGCATACTGAAGTCTACATAAAGCCTTAACGGTATAACGGGAGTGCATTTAGAAGAATTCCGTAATGTTATAATTTTATATTTAGGTGTAAAGTCGATTTTCTTGTATTTGCACATTTAGCAGTCGATATCGAAATGCTTCAAACCATTAGTTTAACATATTTAAGTTAATAAACCTTCTTTAACTCACTGAAGTCTACATAAAGCCATAACGGCATAACGGCAGAGCATTTAGAAGAATTCCGTTATCTTATATTTAGGTATAAATTCGATTTTCTTGTATATACACATTTAGCAATCGATATCGAAATGCTTCAACTCATTAGTTTAACACATTTAAGTTAATAAACCTTCTTTAACGATCTGAAGTTGGCATAACGGCAGTGGATATAGAAGAATTCCATAATTTTGTAATTAGGTATAAAGTCGATTTTCTTGTATTTACATATTTAGCAGTCGATATCGAAATGCTTCAAACCATTAGTTTAACATATTTAAAATA
>JAPZAG010002154.1:0-20900 GCA_027475135.1 Bactrocera correcta
AACGAATTAAGGACTATGATTTGAGGGCATGCACCTGGAATGTCCGGTCCCTTAATTGGGAAGGTGCCGCTGCCCAGCTGGTAGATGTCCTCGTAAAGATAAAGGCTGACATCACCGCCGTCCAAGAAAGGCGATGGACGGGACAAGGACAGAGACGAGTAGGTCCTTGTGACATTTACTACAGTGGCCATATAAAGGAGCGCAAGTTTAGTGTTGGATTTGTGGTGGGAGAGAGACTCCGTCGCCGAGTACTATCATTCACTCCGGAGAATGAACGTCTAGCCACAATCCGCATTAAAGCGAGGTTCTTCAACATATCGCTGATTTGCGCCCACGCCCCGACGGAAGAGAAGGACGATGTGACCAAAGATGCCTTTTATGAGTGTTTGGAGCGCACTTATGAGAGATGCCCCCGCCACGATGTCAAAATCGTGCTTGGCGACTTCAATGCCAGGGTGGGCAAAGAAGGTATCTTTGGCACTACGGTCGGTAAATTCAGCCTCCACGAGGAAACATCCCCAAATGGGTTGAGGCTGATCGACTTCGCCAGGGCCCGAAAAATGGTTATCTGTAGTACTAGATTCCAGCATAAGAAGATACATCAAGCTACCTGGCTGTCTCCAGATCGAAAAACCACCAACCAGATCGATCATGTTGTGATAGACGGAGGACACGTCTCCAGTGTTTTAGTTGTGGGTGCGCTCCGAGGTCCTAACATCGACTCGGACCACTATATTGTTGCAGCCAAAATCCGCACCCGCCTCTGTGCAGCAAAAAACGCACGCCAACAAACACAAGGATGGTTCGACGTCGAGAAGCTGCAATCACAACAGACAGCCGAACGTTTTTCTACTCGGCTTGCACTCCTGCTCTCTGAGAGCACTCGTCAACAACTCGGTATAAGGGAACTGTGGGACGGCATTTCAAACTCCTTACGTACAGCTGCAACCGAAACCATTGGTTTTCGGAGGGTGCAAAAGAACAGCTGGTACGACGAGGAGTGCCGTGTCGCAGCGGAGAGAAAACAGGCTGCCTACCTCGCAACGTTACGATCGACCACAACACGTGCGGGATGGGATAGATACCGAGAGTTGAAGAGGGAAGCGAGACGCATTTGTAGAAAGAAAAAAAAGAGGCCGAAATGCGTGAGTACGAAGAGCTTGATAAGCTGGCCGACAGGGGTAATGCTCGAAAATTCTACGAAAAGATGCGGCGGCTTACAGAAGGTTTCAAGACCGGAGCATACTCTTGTAGAACCCCCAAAGGTGATCTAGTTACCGATGCCCAGAGCATACTTAAATTATGGAGGGAACACTTCTCCAGCCTACTGAATGGCAGTGAACTCACAACACCAGGAGAAAATGAACCCGATACCCCAATCGATGACGATGGAGCAGACGTTCCATTGCCCGACCATGAAGAAGTTCGAATAGCAATTGCCCGCCTGAAAAACAACAAAGCGGCAGGGGTCGATGGATTGCCGGCCGAGTTATTCAAACACGGCGGCGAAGAGCTGATAAGG
Source organism: Bactrocera correcta (assembly GCA_027475135.1). Classification (NCBI taxonomy): domain Eukaryota; kingdom Metazoa; phylum Arthropoda; class Insecta; order Diptera; family Tephritidae; genus Bactrocera; species Bactrocera correcta. The sequence continues at coordinate 1,523 of JAPZAG010002154.1, forward strand.
TGCATGCATCAGCTTCTTTGCAACATATGGTCGGACGAAGGTATGCCCAACGATTGGAATTTAAGTGTGCAATGCCAAATCCACAAAAAAGGAGACCCCACAATCTTCTCCTTTCACGGGTCTTTCCCAAGATTTGGCGCATCGTGAATATCTGGTCGGTTGTTGATTTACCAGGTCTAAAGCCACACTGATAAGGTCCAATCAGTCTGTCAAGCGTATTGTGTGAAAGATTAAAGCCCACCGTCAACGAACTGATTGGACCTTATCAGTGTGGCTTTAGATGTGGTAAATCCACAACCGACTAGTATTCACCATGCGCCAAATCTTGGAAAAGACCCGTGAAAGAAGAATCGACACACACCACCTCTTCGTCGATTTCAAAGCTGCTTTCGACAGCACGAAAAGGAGCTGCCTCTATGCCGCGATGTCTGAATTTGGTATCCCCGCAAAACTAATAGGCTGTGTAAACTGACGTTGAGCAACACAAAAAGCTCCGTCAGAATCGGGAAGGACCTCTCCGAGCCGTTCGATACCAAACGAGGTTTCAGACAAGGCGATTCCCTATCGTGCGACTTTTTCAACCCACTTCTGGAGAAAATAGTTCGAGCTGCAGAACTCAACAATGATATTGATATCATCGGCCTCAACATCCGCGCCGTTAGTTCTGCTTTCTCCAGACTTAACAAGGAAGCAACAAAAGTGGGTCTGGCAGTGAACGAGGGCAAGACGAAATATCTCCTGTCATCAAACAAACAGTCGTCGCACTCGCGACTTGGCACTCACGTCACTGTTGACAGTCATAAATTTGAAGTTGTAGATAATTTCGTCTATCTTGGAAGCAGCGTAAACACCACCAACAATGTAAGCCTAGAAATCCAACGCAGGATAACTCTTGCCAACAGGTGTATTTCGGACTAAGAGGCAATTGAGAAGCAAAGTCCTCTCTCGACGAACAAAAACCAAACTCTATAAGTCACTCATAATTCCCGTCCTGCTATATGGTGCAGAGGCTTGGACGATGTCAACAACGGATGAGTCGACGTTGCGAGTTTTCGAGAGAAAGGTTCTGCGAAAGATTTATGGTCCTTTGCGCGTTGGCCACGGCAAATATCGCATTCGATAGAACGAAGAGCTGTACGAGATATACGACGACATTGACATAGTTCAGCGAAGTAAAAGACAGCGGCTACGCTGGCTAGGTCATGTTGTCCGGATGGATGAAAACACTCCAGCTCTGAAAGCATTCGACGCAGTACCCGCCGCGGGAAACAGAGGAAGAGGAAGGCCTCCACTCCGTTGGAAGGACCAAATGGAGAAGGACCTGGCCTAGCTTGGAATATCCAATTGGCGCCACGTAGCGAAGAGAAGAAACGACTGGCGCGCTATTGTTAAATCGGCTATAATCGCGTAAGCGGTGTCTACGCCAGTAAAGAAGAAGAAGAAGATAGATTCATATTCCAAATTTCTAAGCGTAAAATATATAGAAGACAAATCAAATTTAGAAGAAAAAGTTTTTTAACTGTTACAAACATTTGCAAATGTTAAAAGTATAGTTATTGATAATGAACCAGGCTTAAGTACGATACAGTTCAAGTCTTTAATGGAAAGGATAACCGTGCGTTTCTGTACCAAGTCTCTAAATTTGAGATTTTAAGTTAGAGACAACTTTTGAGACTTGAGACGATTTTGCTATTCTGTAAGTGACAGTCTCAAAATCTATTACATTTCATTATTCAGAGATGTTTTTACACTTAAATGGAAATAAATGTGTCGATAACAAATATTAATTTTTCTATTACATAGTCAAAAACCATAATTATCCATAAAAGTAAAAATATATGTTGACTTTGTTTCATAATATTTAGGAAATTTATGTAAAATTGATTTATTTTTAACCTTTTCGTGTTTGAGTTGCTTACAAAATATAAAAAAATGACAATCGATTAATATCTATTATGATCTCTATTCAGTATATTCAAAATGGCAGCAAGAGTTCTTTTTACCGTGCGATTCTGTAACGTGAGACAGTATCAAGTCTCTAAATTTGAGATTTTGAGTTAGAGACAATTTTTGAGACTTGAGACGATTTTGCTATTCTGTAAGTGAGAGTCTCAAAATCTATTACATTTCATTATTCAGAGATGTTTTTACACTTGAATAATAATAAATATGTCGATAACAAATATTAAATTTTCTATAACGTAGTCAAAAAACCTAATTATCAATAAAAATTAAAATATATGTTGACTTTGTTTCATAATATTTACGAAATTTATGTAAAATTTATTTATTTTTAACCTTTTCGTGTTTGAATTGCTTACAAAATGTAAAAAAACGACAATCGATTAATATCTATGATGATCTCTATTCAGTACATTGAAAATGGCAGCAAGAGTTCTTTTTAGTTTTGTGACCAGCTAACTACCAGGTCTCAATATTTTGAGACTAACGCTAGAGACTGTTTAGTGAATACTAACTAGTATCAAATTGATACTTTGCCTCAAAATGTCTCAAATAGAGACTAGAGACTGGTTACAGAATCCCGCTATTAGTTTGTGACCTGCCAACTATCAGGTCTAAATTTTAGTCAATATTTTGAGACTAACGCTAGAGATTGGTTAGTGATAGTAACGTCACAAATTGAGATTTTACTTCGAAATGTTAAAGAATCCCGCTATGAAAGTACAAATTTGTTATTGTACACCACACCACAGTACAAGTAATGGCCAAATAGAAAGAGTTCATTCAACACTGATTGAAATCTTCAATGTTTAATGTAAGCACACAGCTTAATTAGTAAGTTTGAATCAAATATGAGAGCAGTATAATAAAACAATTCATTCTGTAACAGGTAAACAACCTTGCAACATATCACGAAAAAAGGAAAAATGTGTTGCAAAAAGCAAAAGAAAATATGCTAGAGCATCATAACAAGAAAAGGCTTCGAAAAAGTTATCAAAAACGAGATATTATATACGAAACAATATATGGGTAAAGAAATAAATTAAACCCCAAATACAAAAAAGTAGTTATAGAAGATTTAGGAAATACAGTTAAAATACAAAACAGAAACAGATAATTCATAAAGATAATATTAACACTTAAAATCCCTTAGGTTCACAATGTTATACATCATCACAATTTATACGGCTATTCCATTCATCACAGCTCAAATCGAAATCATGGATCTCAATCACGGGAACGGGTATTCCCTTCTGAACCTAGAAAAATTAAAGTTGGTTGAAAGATACGACAGAATTACATATCTTGTTAATATAACAATGTACAAAGGCACTTAAAGAAAAGGAACCGAATCCGCTTGTAATGGCTAAAATTAAGCATATTAGAACTCAGATATATACTATACACTCACCCTGCATTACAGAGTTGAGAAAAGAGGATTAGTTAATAATATAGGGACAGGTCTTAAATATATTTATGGCTCATAAAAGAAGGCAAAAAAAAAGGGAAATAAACAAAATCAATGCCCACAATGAATTTGAACAAATCAATTTTCAGAAAAACATTAATGAAAAATTTAATTTCCAAATTAAAGCTATTAGTGATAATACTAACAATCACTACAAGAAATTGTTCAGAATATTAACGCAGTTAGTTTAGAATTAAATAAAATAGTAAAAGAACGGTGGACAAACAAACTTTTGGGGAATTTAATGTATATTGAGACTAATATCGTAAGAATAAAAGGGATCATAATGACGAGCCAAAATAACCTCTTAAGTAGAGATAGTATTTCAGATGACGATATAACTTTTGAAAAATTGCGTAAGAACAAATTGTAATTGTCACTCAAAACGAAAATATAGTGATTTTAGTGAAGATTCCTAGTTTTACTAAAAAGATCTATCAATCAATATACATTCAACTTATACCGAATATAAGTCAAGCAGAATTAAATATTCCAGAAAAAGAAATATTATGTCTAAATGATGTCATATATAAAATGACTTCCATAAAAAAATAATTAGAAGAATACAAAGACGAATGCATATTCCTCTTTGAACGGGACGCTTCAATTTAGAGGTGAGGGATTAAATACCACTAGTTTATATCACATGAACAAAGAAGGAGGTAAGTTTTAAATACTTAGATTTTAAAATTTCTTTTTAAATTCTAGAGAACTTTTACAGTTTACCACAAATATGAATACCGAAGTTGCGCCCCCAGCGAAGAGGAAAAGGCAGCAGCCAAACAAGAAGTGGAAGGAGAGTGAGGTGCACTCTATAATAGAGTTTTTAATGGAAGAGGTGGAATTTAAGATAAGTTTATACGTTTTTGTTTTTTATTTAGTTCGGTTCTCTATTATTTCAGGCTCCAAGTGCGCAGTTGTTTTATAAACGATTTTTACATAAATCGCAGTGTGATGTCTCACGGGATCTGGTGCTGCGGAAAGTCCGACATTTGAAGGCGCAGTACCGTAAAGCCAATGACTGGCTCGCATCAACGAGTGCAGGACTACAGATATTTTAAATTTATTGCAAATAAAACATATTTTTTTACTAATTTTAGCAAAAATTTCTAAAATGTGTCCATACTACGACCAGCTGAGGGAAATATTTGGAAAGCGGTTGCCGGCCATGCAACCGTTACTGGTTGAAAGCAACCTTCCTTCGCCTCAGTTATGTCCACTAAGTCCTGCACCAGAATTCGAAGTAGAATTCTTGGAAGAAGAATGTGAACCTGCTGCGCCATCAAATGCCGCGCCTTCGATCGCACCAATCTCCACACCGGTATCAACATACCAACGGTCAGTGCGGCATCCGAAATCATCCGTTGGACAATTTACGGTTATGCAAGCAGAAAAAATTGCTATGGAAGCTATGGAAGCGAAAAAACTGGAGTTTGATAAGTATTAATTCGAGGAGGAAAGAAAATTCAAGAAAGAAAGTTAGACATTGAGCCAAAAAAATTAGACATAGAGTTGAAAAAAATAGAAACTGAGGAAAAATGCAAGACGCTAGAATTAGAAATGAAAGAACGAGTGGCTATGTACGAAATTGAAAAAAAAAATGTGAAAATAAAAAGAATTAAATATACTAAATAACATTTGTATTTATTTATGATTATTCATGGCAGTTAGATTATTACTTTAGGTTTCGTAAGTATGAACTTACATAAATAGTTATATCAAAAATGGAGTTGGTATATCTACTACCAGTATGTATAATAGGCTGGGGGCTTACTACCCCCCTCATTTCAAAGGTATTGAATGGAGCTTTTGAAGAATAGCACCCTTCCCCACCCATCCAACCATTTATACAAGACAATAATAAAATTGGGTTTTCATTTGTATGGAGTTTTTTTTATTTCGTGTTATACACATATTTAATAACACCCAGTAACGAAATAAATGGGTCTGTCGTTTTTTTTGTATTTCCCGCCTCCATAAAAATTCTACTATTACATCAGCAAAGTCTGCCGGATTATTATAATTATCCTTATAAAAAAATCTCTTCACTACACGCCAATGAGATTCGATTCTTTGGGTGTGTGTGCGATCCTCGGCGATGAATGGATTTCCAGGGTCACTATGGTTAACCTTTTCATGGATGTAACCATACTCACGGAGGCATTCATATGCGCGCCAAAAATCGGTCCTTATGGTTGTTCCTTCGTGTACATGCTTACGAATAAGAGGGATAAGGACTTCAGCGGAACGTACATTGTCAGGGCATACCTCCAGTCTGAGGTCCTCACTGCCATCCTCTATCATTCCCAGCACCCAATACCCAATGAATAAAAAAAGAAAAGTATTTGAATAAACATAATTGCATTATATATAAATTATTATTATTACCTTTGTTGTATTTGCGTTTCCCGAATTTACTTTCGTCAATCTGCACTACTTTACCTGGACCACCAATCTTCCCTTTGACTTCTTGGTGGTCTAACTGAAATATAACTACCGCTTCCCTGCAGTAGCTATACCAGTCGGAGATAGTGGCATATGACAATTTTTTTCCAACGCTCGCATAATCCTCCCTATAAATACCTTCCCGCGTAAGGCGGTGGGCAAAGCAATATATGAGGTAAAACACGTGGGGAAAGCTTAATTTGACGCCTTCAAACCACGTGCCCGCTTCCCTTGAAATAAGGGACTTTGTCCTACAATTGCCCCTAGAGCATTTAAAGTACCCTATTGGGTGGCGTTTGCGCAATGCCATTTGGGTTTTGTGAACTGCACAAAGCCGGCTTTTTGGCAACAGACTGTATACCTCGGCAAATGATACACACAATTCATGTGAGCCCAAGTATTTGTCCATTTGCACTATATTCCACTGCTGTATCATGGTAGCATCACGAGACATTAGTGCTGCAGCGCTCGAGGGTGGAATATCATCATCTTTGAAAAAAATTAGATATTATTTTATATAATATTGTTTTCAAAGAAAATTTCAAAGCTCCCTGAAAAACGCCGTAGGCGAAAATTTTGAATAAAAAATCGCGCAATTTTTTATTCCAAATTTTCGTTATATATTGCCCACTTTTCAGAGAGCTATATAACGTATTATATTTACCTGATTGGTTATTTGACATCACTATAAAGTTTGAGAGCAGTTATTTTATTTAATTTTATTAAAAATTTCCAATTGCGAAAACACACCGGTTTTAATTAAGGCACGCGAATATAGTATAACAAAAATTTGAATTCCATTGAAATCAATATACCGTTAATACAAAAATAACCCAACCAACATTTTTTCTATAATACTAACGTATTACTCCATTATTATGATATATAGTAACGGGTGATTTTTTTGAGGTTAGGATTTTCATGCATTAGTATTTGACAGATTACGTGGGATTTCAGACATGGTGTCAAAGAGAAAGATGCTCAGTATGCTTTGACATTTCATCATGAATAGACTTACTAACGAGCAACGCTTGCAAATCATTGAATTTTATTACCAAAATCAGTGTTCGGTTCGAAATGTGTTTATCGACAAATTTTGTTCAGCGATGAGGCTCATTTCTGGTTGAATGGCTACGTAAATAAGCAAAATTGCCGCATTTGGGGTGAAGAGCAACCAGAAGCCGTTCAAGAACTGCCCATGCATCCCGAAAAATGCACTGTTTGGTGTGGTTTGTACGCTGGTGGAATCATTGGACCGTATTTTTTCAAAGATGCTGTTGGACGCAACGTTACGGTGAATGGCGATCGCTATCGTTCGATGCTAACAAACTTTTTGTTGCCAAAAATGGAAGAACTGAACTTGGTTGACATGTGGTTTCAACAAGATGGCGCTACATGCCACACAGCTCGCGATTCTATTGCCATTTTGAGGGAAAACTTCGGACAACAATTCATCTCAAGAAATGGACCCGTAAGTTGGCCACCAAGATCATGCGATTTAACGCCTTTAGACTATTTTTTGTGGGGCTACGTCAAGTCTAAAGTCTACAGAAATAAGCCAGCAACTATTCCAGCTTTGGAAGACAACATTTCCGAAGAAATTCGGGCTATTCCGGCCGAAATGCTCGAAAAAGTTGCCCAAAATTGGACTTTCCGAATGGACCACCTAAGACGCAGCCGCGGTCAACATTTAAATGAAATTATCTTCAAAAAGTAAATGTCATGAACCAATCTAACGTTTCAAATAAAGAACCGATGAGATTTTGCAAATTTTATGCGTTTTTTTTTTTAAAAAAGTTATCAAGCTCTTAAAAAATCACCCTTTATAACCTTAATTGAGCGTGGCCCAAAGGGAAGAAAAAACAGCCAGAAACAAGTCTAGAAAAAAATATAAAATATACATATGTATACTTATAGGCGTATATCTTAGTGTTTTATTTTTAAGGCGTAAATGTTTGATTTCTTTTCTAAATCAAAGAACCAGTGTAAATTAACAATGAAATGAGCTGAATTTCGCACGGAATGCAAACCTCTCCGAAGTGGGAGGGGAGTGTGAGAACTGAAGACCTATACAGAATTTAGTCCACACAACCCATAAAGGCACACCCTATTGTTCACAACAAAACGGAAAAACGACGCCACTTCTAGAAACACAAAAATATTGTGAAACCAGGCATGCAAATTAATTATACGATTGGTGTTTCGTGGGCAACTGCCGTGGGTAACTCCCCGTTTCATTTTATTTTCTCTTCATATTTATATACAATATTTTTCTTTAGCCTAGATATAAATATTAATCCTACACTCTAAGAAGTATATCTACAATCCACTTGAGATAGACCATAGCGGTATTCTCTTGCTCTTGCAAGATTGCAGATTGCAAAAATACTATACCGAAATATACAAGAGCACGAGAGCTCCCATTGCAGAATCTAGTGATATATGAACGGCTGATTCGGTCAACTTTTGTGAATGACTATTATGCAAAACTTTTGTGAATGTCTATTGTGCATGACTCGTTTAACGAATATTGTGATTGAAAAAATAACAAAACAAAACAAATTGCGAAGGATTAATGAATCTACTTATTTATCTAAAATGCCAAAAACTTCTGAGAAACAAAAACTTGTTAATTTTATAATTGAAGAAGCTGCTTTTTATATATTGCTAAATCTGGATGGTATTAAAATTTTAACTTTTTATAGCTATTGTAAACTATGGATGAATTGTATGAAGTCTTGCAATTGTCTTATCCAACCATCGCGGAAATTATCAAAATGTTCCTAAGTGTTTGGAATGAAGGACTAATGTTCTCCACTATTTAGACGAAGGGCATTACAAACAAATGCTCCGAGCCTCAAAAGATCAATTCGCGTCGCTATTGTTCTTGATCAAAGATAGTGCACAGTTTAACAACGCTCAATCCATTAGGCAATTTTCAGTAGAACTACAGTTAGCTATATCCTTATATCGTTTGGGTTCATCGGATGAAAGTGCGGCGATTCAGAAAGTAGCTACACTGTTTGGTGTAGGAAATGGTGAAATGCTTTACAAGATTACAAAGAGAGTATTTTCGTCAATTTTGGAGTTAAAATCTAGATATATCACTTAGCCTGGTACCAATGAAAGACAAGATATCGTTAAAACAACGTACAATGAGCTGCCGCATTTCATAGGGTATATTGATGGTACTGAATTGAAACTTGCTGAAGCACCAGTTGTTAACTATTTGGCTTATTTTTCAAAAAGCCGAATCTATTTCATAAATGCACAAGTTGTATGCGATTAACAGTTAAGGATTTGGCATGTAGTACCGGGACACTTTGGTAGTGGACACGATGCTCGCATGCTTCCTACTAGTGCTCTCTCCACTCAGGAAGGCTCACTTTTTTTTTTCTTATCAATGGCTAGCAGGAGATTCTGTTTATCCATTGCTGACCACTCTTATCACGCTATTTCGTACAAATTCACAACAAATGGACTATTCAAAGCGTAAAGCATTCAACTTGCGTCATAGCAGATATCGCTTGAGGCTTGAACATTGCTTTGGGATTCTAAAAGAACGCTCTGCCAGCCTCAAACAAAAAAGAATACGTATTCAGGACGAACAGAGTCATATTCTATGTTCCAACTGGATTATTGTTTGCTATATATTGCATAACATCTTCCGAGCTACTTCTAATGATATTGAATACGTAGACAATATAGTTGTCGATAACGACGAAGAATCAGATGAATTTCCTTCTCATGAAAAAGGCCGGCGAATAACTGAGGCAGACGCCATATCTTTGAACACAATAATGTTTGGTGATCAATAAAACGTTAATTAGTAATATAAGTATGTGTGTTATACATTAGGGTGATATAAAATTTTTTTTTTTTTTTGATTGGTACTCGGGAAAAATACGTTCCTAGACACCTCTTAGAAAGCCTCTTCAAATATGAGTTTTTAATTATAACGGGGAAAGGGTTTTCCTGAATACTACATGCCATTTTCGTCGTTATCGACAACTATATTGTCTACGTATTCAATATCATTAGAAGTAGCTCGGAAAATGTTATGCAATATACAGTAAACAATAATCCAGTTAGAACATAGAATATGACTCTATTCATCCTGAATACGTATTCTTAATTCTTTGAGGCTGGCAGAGCGTTCTTTTAGAATCCCAAAGCAATGTTCAATCCTCACGCGATATCTGCTATGACGCAAGTTGAATGCTTTACGCTTTGAATAGTCCATTTGTTGTGAATTTGTACAAAATGGCGTGAAGAAAAAAGGGAGCCTTCCTGAGTGGAGAGAGCACTAATAGGAAGCATGCAAGCATCGTCTCCACTACCAAAGTGTCCCGGTACTACATGCCGAATCCTTAACTGTTAATCGCATACAACTTGTGCCTTTATGGAATAGATTCGGCTTTTTGAAAAATAAGCCGAATAGTTAACAACTGGTGCTTCTGCAAGTTTCAATTCAGTACCATCAATATACCCTTTGCAATGCGGCAGCTCATTGTACGTTGTTTTAACGATATTTTGTCTTTCATTGGTATCAAGCCAAGCGATATATCTAGATTTTAACTCCAAAATTTACGAAAATACTCTCTTTGTAATCTTTGATCAAGGACAATAGCGACGCAAATTGATCTTTTCAGACTCGGAGCATTTGTTGGTAACGTCTTTCGTCAAAATAGTTAAGAACAAGTCCCCCATTCCAAACACTTAGGAACATTTTGATAATTTTCGCGATGGTTCGATAAGATAATTGCAAGACTTTCATCCGATTCATCCATAGTTTTCCAATAGCTATTTTCGTATAAAAAGTTCAAATTTTAATACCATCCAGATGTAGCATTATATAAGAAGCAGCTTCTTCAATTATAAAATTAACAAGTTTTTGTTTCTCAGAAGTTTGTGGCATATTAGATAAATAGATTCGTTAATCTTTCGCAATTTGTTTTGTTTTGTTATTTTTTCAATCACAATATTCGTTAAACGAGTCATGCACAATAGACATTCACAAAAGTTTTGCATAATAGTCATTCACAAAAGTTGACCGAATCAGTCGTTCATATATCACTAGATTCTGCAATGGGTGCTTTCGTGCTCTTGTATATTTCGGTATAGTATTTTTGCAGTCTGCAATCTTGCAAGAGTAAGATAATAACCCTATGGTCTATCTCAAGTGGATTGCAGATATACTTTTTAGAATGTAGAATTAATATTTATATCTAGGCTAAAGAAAAATATTGTATTTAAGAAGATAAAATAAAATGAAACGGGGAGTTGCCCATGGCAGTTGTCCACGAAACACCAACCGTATAATTAATTTGCATGTCTGGTTTCTCAATATTTTTGTGTTTCTAGAAGTGGCGTCGTTTTTCCGTTGTGTTGTGAACAATAGGGTGTGCCTTTATGGGTTGTGTGGACTAAATTCTGTATAGGTCTTCAGTTCCCACTTCGGAGAGGTTTGCATTCCGTGCAAAATTCAACTCATTTCATTGTTTATTTACACTGGTTCTTTGATTTAGAAAAGAATTCAAACATTTACGCCTATAAGTATATATACATTTGTATTTACAATAACCATTTTACTTAAAAATAAAACTCTAAGATATACGCCTATAAGTATATGTGTATTTTATTAGGCTGTTCACGGTAAGGTGGTTATCGGGTTATGTGCTTATTATATTAAAAATAAGCTCTATGCTCCGTGAGCATCCTATGTTGTATGGTTATTTGCTTATTTTTACACAAACAGCTGTTCATTGTTTACAATTTAAGTTCAGTGAAATTCCAACTTATAAAATGCCTAAACAAAGTTTAAAAAGCAAAATAATCGAATTTAAAATAATTTCTGCTATTCAGGAAATGGACTTTATTGAAGGTATGTGCTTATTAAATAATCCGAATTTTAAGGGTTCAAAAAAGTCTTTGTATAAAATTTGCAGACATCTTGCGCCCTGAACAGTGTCATAATGCAATGGATGAAGTACTAGATGAACTGCTAGAGGATATAACTTTAATCATCTGTAGTAGACGAAGAGATGAACTACATGTTCCAAAATCTATTCATTGGCGAGAAAATGTTCTGTGTGCGGACAACTTTTAAGCACTTTATCTGTAATAAAGCAAATAAATTTAATTCAAAAGTTGACACTAAAATATATATAAAATCTACCCATCACAGTCAGCTCCACATCGCCATCCTCTACTCCAGCGCACGTGTTGCCAGTGTTCTGCCGATTTCATTTGGCTTTTTAAATAGCGAATCTTACATTTTAGGATGTTCCACGTTGCTTCAATTTTTGTCACTGCAAGCAACTTAGTGTAGTAGATTTTCGCTGTTGGTTTCTGAAATTAAAGGAGATTTAATTAAATCAAAATAAATAACTAATGTGTCGCAAACTAACCTCGACGTTTCGGTGATCCTGCATATAGGACAGCACGGTTTTGATTTCGGCTTCCGTCCATTTTTTCACCTCCTTTTCTCGCCGGCGCTTCCGTTATAAAATTATAGTATAAATAAATAACAAACAATGAATATTTATTTTGTACTTTATCTTTTTACTTACTTTGATGATTTTTGTTGATTTTTGCTGATTTTTGATTCTTTTTTATCTTTGTGATGCTTTTGGATGCTTTTTATTTCGGTTTTAATTTGTCGATTGTAAACAAAAAACAGCTGTTAATAGTAGATTTTCCAATAAGAAAATCTAAATAGGAATGCCATTCGCTAAGTTTTATTTATTTTTTGTGCTGCCATTTAGTAAAATTCCAACGACTTTCTAACACTGGAAATAAGCAAATAACCACATAATCTGTAAACAAGGGCCTAGGTTGGTCAACTTTGGTTATTTTGTCATACCGCATTTTGTTGTTGTTCACTTAATCACATAACCACATAACCCGATAACCACCTTACCGTGAACAGCCTATATATTTTTTTCTAGATTTGTTTGTGGCTGTTTTTTCTTCCTTTTGGGCCACGCTCAATTAAGTTAACGGTATATTGATTTCAATGGAATTCAAATTTTTATTATACTATATTCGCTTGCCTTAATTAAAACCGGTGTGTTTTCGCAATTGGAAATTATTAATATAATTAAATAAAATAACTGCTTTCAAACTTTATAATCATGTCAAATAACCAATCCGGTAAATATAATACGTTATTTAGCTCTCTGAAAAGTGGGCAATATATTATGTCAATATAACGAAAGCTTTGAATAAAAAATTGCGCGATTTTTTATTCAAAGTTTGAAATTTCCTTGAAAACAATATTATATAAAATATCTAATTTTTTTCAAAGATGATGATATTCCACCCTCGAGCGCTGCAGCACTAATGTCTCGTGATGCTACCATGATACAGCAGTGGAATATAGTGCAAATGGACAAATACTTGGGCTCACATGAATTGTGTGTATCATTTGCCGAGGTATACAGTCTGTTGCCAAAAAGCCGGCTTTGTGCCGTTCACAAAACCCAAATGGCATTGCGCAAACGCCACCCAATAGGGTACTTTAAATGCTCTAGGGGCAATTGTAGGACAAAGTCCCTTATTTCAAGGGAAGCGGGCACGTGGTTTGAAGGTGTCAAATTAAGCTTTCCCCACGTGTTTTACCTCATATATTGCTTTGCCCACCGCCTTACGCGGGAAGGTATTTATAGGGAGGATTATGCGAGCGTTGGAAAAAAATTGTCATATGCCACTATCTCCGACTGGTATAGCTACTGCAGGGAAGCGGTAGTTATATTTCAGTTAGACCACCAAGAAGTCAAAGGGAAGATTGGTGGTCCAGGTAAAGTAGTGCAGATTGACGAAAGTAAATTCGGGAAACGCAAATACAACAAAGGTAATAATAATAATTTATATATAATGCAATTATGTTTATTCAAATACTTTTCTTTTTTTTTTCATTGGGTATTGGGTGCTGGGAATGATAGAGGATGGCAGTGAGGACCTCAGACTGGAGGTATGCCCTGACAATGTACGTTCCGCTGAAGTCCTTATCCCTCTTATTCGTAAGCATGTACACGAAGGAACAACCATAAGGACCGATTTTTGGCGCGCATATGAATGCCTCCGTGAGTATGGTTACATCCATGAAAAGGTTAACCATAGTGACCCTGGAAATCCATTCATCGCCGAGGATGGCACACACACCCAAAGAATCGAATCTCATTGGCGTGTAGTGAAGAGATTTTTTTCTAAGGATAATTATAATAATCCGGCAGACTTTGCTGATGTAATAGTAGAATTTTTATGGAGGCGGGAAATACAAAAAAAAAGACAGACCCATTTATTTCGTTACTGGGTGTTATTAAATATGTGTATAACACGAAATAAAAAAAACTCCATACAAATGAAAACCCAATTTTATTATTGTCTTGTATAAATGGTTGGATGGGTGGAGAAGGGTGCTATTATTCAAAAGCTCCATTCATTACCTTTCAAATGAGGGGGTTAGTAAGCCCCCAGCCCCCTCCCCCTTTGCTCAAAACCTCTTCAAAAAAGGATACTGGAACGAACATTCCCCAAAAAATTCCCCTTAGGATCCTGCAATTGTCGTGGTTCTTATTGAGGCCTTCGTTTTAATATGGGCGCCCCACCGGTACATGGCCCCTTTGTATTTGGACGTATTGAATTTCAGATGGTGCTTCCCTATGCTGTCTGAGAGGTCCTTGAGTCTTCTGCGGATTATAGCTGCGATTTCCGGGGAGGCCTCTACTGCTGTTCCGTTGGCGTTGGCGGTGGAAATTTGTATGCCTTCAGGTGGCAGCTGTACTACCGCGGGTGGTTGTGGTATTACTGCGTTGGGCGCGGGTTTGGTATGGTGGCGTCTGAAGGTGGCACATATCTGGGATCGCTTTTCAGCTGCCAGCTTCGCCGTGAACGGTTCGGAGATGCATCCGAGTGCCACTTCATCTCGTCCGACGTATCGCATGACCCGCTCCATGTTCTCCAGCCCATAGATACCGCACTCGTTAGTGTTCTCTTGCTGAGGTACGTCTAGTAGCAGTTGCCGATATTCGAAGTTTCCTTCTCCGCCTGTCTCCTTGTATTCCCACTGAAGAAATTCGCGCCAGGCCGTGGTTGCGTGGGTTATCTTACCCCTCACCCAGGAATCTGCTGCCCATTTCTGGAGGGGTGGAGACTGTGTCGCTGACGTGGTGCATGAGAACGCGGTTGGATAAGGCGAGGAGGTACCAGTGATGAGCGGTGTTGTGTAGCGCTAGGACTATCCTCTGTCCAAATGTGTCCCCGTTGCGGATTCAGAGGTTAATGCGGCGAAAATTTTCGTAACGTCTTCCAGGTTGGTTCAGCTGCCAATGGGCTGAGTATTGAACCTTTTGGGCCAAATTCGTCTTCCAGGTTCTTTTCATAGGCATCGATCACCGGCGATCTCCATGGTATGGTGGCATCGTTTGAGGTAGCCGCCTCTCTGCTACTGACTCGGCCGACGATAAATTTCGCCACGACCGGGTTGGCTCTTTACGACGCTGCAGTCCAAGATGATCTGCGGGTCGTGCTTACGTGCACTGCGATAGTACGCCTCATGGCTATCTACACCTTACGAGCCTTTGCGGAAACTGCCGTGGCTTTGTGGTCGGTGGTGTGCGCGGTGGTGGTGGCGTTGACATGGTGCGATCTGGCAGCGGTGGTTACGTTAACCGTGCAAGCGTTGGCTCCGTAGCTTGCTGTCGCTACGCCTGTGCGTCGCGCAAGGTGTTGCGTCGCTCCCTGCATGGCGTCTGCGCGCGCCGATCTGAGACTTCTGGTGCCTGAAGTGCCTGCTGCCTCCAGTGCCTGCATCCTGGGGAGCTTTCTTTGTTCCTTGTCTAGTCTCGCTGACGGCTCACGGTCGAATGAATATGATCTACTCGTTTGGTCAGTAGATAGGCTCGTTTAAATAAAAAGGACATATGTATGAGTATGTAAGTACCTATATTTTTATTTTTATTTTTATTTTAAAATTTTTTTTTCTACTATTTTACACTGCTACGGCAGTTTTGTACAACTTCAATTCGCTGATGTTAACTGTTTTCTCCTTGTCACGGTCGATCTTTCGAACATGTACGATAACTGACGAAATTTATCTAAGGATTTTATAAAGACCATCGTACTTCGGGGCTAACTTAGCGGCGAAACCGTCCGCGTCTTGATATAAGTGCCTTCGCGAGAACTAGCTCTCCGATCGCGGGGGTTAATTTTCTACGCTTCAGGTTATAATGGTGGGTGCAGTTCTCGTCCTTATACGAGAAATGCTGAGCTATACCCTGTGAAGGCCGAGATGCTGGAATTTACTGCAAGCTCAATCTCTGGGAGAAAATGTTCCCATTTCTGGTGTCGTGATTTGCTAAGTTGTGTTTCGTTTGATCGTACGGTTTACTCTTTCCGTGGGATTCTTTTGAGGGGTATAAGGTGCGGTGAATTTCTGGCGTACCCATAATTCTTTTAGATATGTTGCCATAGTGTTCTAGTAAATTGAATTCCATTGTCCGAATTAAGGATCTTCGGAGCACCAAATTTTGCGAGGATTATTTCTCTGAATGCGCAACGAAGTCCTTCAGCTGTAGAGCGCCTTATGGGGACTAGTTCCACCCACTTGCTGAAGCGGTCGAAAAACACCAGTAGCATTGTATTGCCATGGGTTGATGGCGGTAAGAGTCCGATGAAGTCGGTGCAAACTGTGGCAAACGGTTCTTGTGCTACCTGTGAAAGCATCTTCACTGCTGGTATCTATGGTCCTTCCTTGTACTTCTGGCAGGACTCACACAGGCGTACGTACTGGCTAATGTCGCGGTACATTCCTGGCCAGTAATATCAGTTGCCGACTCGGACTACTGTCCGGCGCTAAGTATATCGTCGTTCTCTTGTAGCATCCTTGTCCGGAGGGATTTAGGCACACATAACTTCCAGGGTACAGCCTCTTCATCCTGGGATCCACACGGAATGTGACGATAAAGTTGGCCATCCTTTTCCATGTAATCCGTGCACTTTTCTGTGTTTACGCGAACTTCCTCTACTCGCTTTCGCCACTATTTACATTGCGGAGTCATCGTCGTTGCTTGCTTTATGCTTTCTAGCCGTATATAGTAAAAATAAATACGTAGTTAACAAATTAAAAGAATATAACTACATCAGAATCCAATATTAGTACTAATATGTACGTTAGGGTGTCCGTTATTTCCCAAATTTAAATGTCCTAAAAAAAATTATGAAACGCATATGAGCTCTTAATATTGATAATAACCCGTGCGGCATCAACGATTTATTTCCCATATAAATAACATGGGGTTTTCGTACTTTTTGCAATTAATTTTTTCTTTGCGAAACCAATTGATATATTGCTGCTGCACCGAATTATTTTTGTAGGAAATTGAACATTCTACAAAGTTTCTCTGAAATTTTTCGCTGCAGACTCAAAAATAAATATGGGAAATAACGGACACCCTAATATACGTAGATAAATAAATATAATACATTTCTTATAACTAATGTAACAATTTTTTTTTTTTTTTTTTTTTTTTTTTTTTTGTTCATACATTGCAACTAGTTCAAATAAAATACAGGACTAACAAGCAACTTGAATATGACTTAAACATTTAATTACAAAATCACAAAACTACTATAAGAGTATTGGCTAATTTAAAAGATCGCTGGGTTTGAGGCGTTTGAGTCGTCTTGGTGGACCATCTCCAGAAGTTAACATAGCTACTTCTTCGTTACAGTGCTGTAGCAATCTTGCACTATGTGCTGTTGCAATTTTAGATATTTCTGCATTAACCGAGTTTACGCCTAGATCACGCTCTATATCAGCACATCTACAATACCAAGGCGCTTTGACAATTAGTCTTAGTACTTTGTTTTGGAATTGTTGGATGACTTTCTTATTGTTTGCGTTAGTACATCCCCAGAGTTGTGCACCATAGCTCCATATCGGTCGGATTATTTGTTTATAGATAAGTAACTTATTTTCGATGGATAACACTGATTTGTTACCGATTAACCAATTGTAATTTTTGAGTCGCATGTCCAGCTCCTTACGTTTGTTTTTTACATGAACTTTCCACCGTAGCTTAGTGTCAAGCGTCATTCCTAAGTAACGGGTGATTTTTTTGAGGTTAGGATTTTCATGCATTAGTATTTGACAGATTACGTGGGATTTCAGACATGGTGTCAAAGAGAAAGATGCTCAGTATGCTTTGACATTTCATCATGAATAGACTTACTAACGAGCAACGCTTGCAAATCATTGAATTTTATTACCAAAATCAGTGTTCGGTTCGAAATGTGTTTCGCGCTTTACGTCCGATTTATGGTCTACATAATCGACCAAGTGAGCAAACAATTAATGCGATTGTGACCAAGTTTCGCACTCAGTTTACTTTATTGGACATTAAACCAACCACACGAATGCGTACAGTGCGTACAGAAGAGAATATTGCGTCTGTTTCTGAGAGTGTGGCTGAAGACCGTGAAATGTCGATTCGTCGCCGTTCGCAGCAATTGGGTTTGTGTTATTCGACCACATGGAAGATTTTACGCAAAGATCTTGGTGTAAAACCGTATAAAATACAGCTCGTGCAAGAACTGAAGCCGAACGATCTGCCACAACGTCGAATTTTCAGTGAATGGGCCCTAGAAAAGTTGGCAGAAAATCCGCTTTTTTATCGACAAATTTTGTTCAGCGATGAGGCTCATTTCTGGTTGAATGGCTACGTAAATAAGCAAAATTGCCGCATTTGGGGTGAAGAGCAACCAGAAGCCGTTCAAGAACTGCCCATGCATCCCGAAAAATGCACTGTTTGGTGTGGTTTGTACGCTGGTGGAATCATTGGACCGTATTTTTTCAAAGATGCTGTTGGACGCAACGTTACGGTGAATGGCGATCGCTATCGTTCGATGCTAACAAACTTTTTGTTGCCAAAAATGGAAGAACTGAACTTGGTTGACATGTGGTTTCAACAAGATGGCGCTACATGCCACACAGCTCGCGATTCTATTGCCATTTTGAGGGAAAACTTCGGACAACAATTCATCTCAAGAAATGGACCCGTAAGTTGGCCACCAAGATCATGCGATTTAACGCCTTTAGACTATTTTTTGTGGGGGTACGTCAAGTCTAAAGTCTACAGAAATAAGCCAGCAACTATTCCAGCTTTGGAAGACAACATTTTCCCAAGAAATTCGGGCTATTCCGGCCGAAATGCTCGAAAAAGTTGCCCAAAATTGGACTTTCCGAATGGACCACCTAAGACGCAGCCGCGGTCAACATTTAAATGAAATTATCTTCAAAAAGTAAATGTCATGAACCAATCTAACGTTTCAAATAAAGAACCGATGAGATTTTGCAAATTTTATGCGTTTTTTTTTTAAAAAAAATTATCAAGCTCTTAAAAAATCACCCTTTATTTAGCGGAATTAAAGTACGGTATTCGAGCACCGTCTATGAAAATTGGTAAGTACTGTATCTTGTTGTATGTGAAAACAATGTGT
>JAPZAG010000221.1:0-21000 GCA_027475135.1 Bactrocera correcta
GAAGAATTCCGTCATCTTATATTTAGGTATAAAGTCGATTTTCTTGTATATACACATTTTGCAATCGATATCGAAATGCTTCAAATAACTGGTTTAGCATATTTAAGTTAATTAACCTTCTTTATCTTACTGAAGTTTACATAAAGCCATAACGGTATAACGGCAGTGCATTTGGAAGAATTCAGTTATCCTATATTTAGGTATAAAGTCGATTTTGTTGTACATACACATTTAGCAATCGATATCGAAATGCTTCAAATCATTAGTTTAGCAAACGAGGGCTGTCTGATAAATTACCGACGTAACCATCATGTTTTTTTTTATTTTTCTACATAGTCTTCTTGTAACTCCACACACTTCTCCCAGCGATGCTCCCATCTCTGCAACCCTTCCAAATAGTACTTGGCGTCTTTGTCTGCAAAATACGAGTTCACGAAAGAGATTGCCTTCTCATTTGACGAAAATCTCTGGCCGCCGAGCGCAGTTTTAATTTGAGGAAACAAAAAATGTCGCTTGGTTCTAGATCCGGTGAATAAGGTGGATGGTCAAGCAGTTCGAACCGCAATTCGTGGACTTTCGTCATGGCGACTGTTGAGGTGTGAGATGGTGCGTTGTCTTTGTGGAACTAGGCTTTCTTGTTTTGCAAATGTGGCCGATTTTTCGAAATTTCTTCCTTTAGCTTGCCCAATAATGATGCGTAGTATGCTCCTATTATAGTTTTTCCTTTTTCAAGATAGCCAATAAATATAATTCCATGGCTGTCCCAAAAAACACTCGCCATCACTTTCCCAGCTTTAGGTTTTTTTTGGGGCCGGTTCCCCCTTTTCAATCCACTGCTTAGATTGAATTTTTGTTTCGAGCGTATAATGATGAATCCAAGTTTCGTCTACAGTTATCAATCGGCGCCAAAACTTGGTCGTATTGCCTCTAAACTGAGCCAACAGTGCGCTGGAAATGTTCATGCGCGCACGTTTGTGGTCTAGCCTAAGCAAACGCGGTACCCAACGCGCGGACAGCTTTCTCATGCCCAAATCTTGGTTTAATATGTGACAAACACGTTCTTTTGACATCTTCATAATCTCAGCTATTTCCTTAACTTTAATCCGGCGGTCGTCTAATACCAATTGATGAACTTTAGCGATGTTATCGTTAGTGGTTGCAGCTTTTGGACGTTTATCATCTTCCAATCTCCTGCGACCACGTTTAAATTCAGCTGCCCAAAATTTTATGGTGGTAAACGATGGTGCAGAGTCACCGTACACAGAGTCCAACTCATCCTTGATTTGTGAAGGCGGATTGCCTTTCAAAAATAAAATTTTAATTACAGCTCGATATTTAATCTTTTCCATTTTGGGGAAATCACCGAAATAGACTCACAAAAACGACTGTCAACAGATAATTGCGCAAGAAAAATTTCCGAAATTTTGGCGAGTAGAAATTATGATATGCACACTTTGAAGTAGAAACTTTCTTTTCAGAGGTACCGCTGGCTTTACGTTGAGGTCGGTTATTTATCAGACAGCCCTCGTATTTAAGTTAATTAACGCTCTTTATCTTACTGAAGTCTACAAAAGCCTTAGCGGCATAACGGCAGTGCATTTAGAAGAACTACGTATTCTTACCTTTAGGTATGAATTTGATTTTCTTGTATACACACACTTTGCAATCGATATCGAAATGCTTCAAATCATTAGTGTAACATATTTAAGTTAATAAACCTTCTTTAACGTATTAAAGGTGATACAAAGCCATGGCGGCATAACGACAGTACATTTGGAAGAATTCCGTAATCTTATATTTAGGTATAAAGTCGATTTTCTTTTATATACACATTTAGCAATCGATATCGAAATGTTTCAAATCATTAGTTTAACATATTTAAGTTAATTAACCTTCTTTATCTTACTGAAGCTTACATAAAGCCATAAAGGCAGTATATATTTGGGTGAATTCCGTAATCTTTTACTCAGGTATAAAATCCATTTTCTTTAACATACACATTTAACAAGCGATATCGAAATGCTTCAAATCATTAGTTTAACATATTTAAGTTAATTAAGCTTCTTTAACGTATTGAAGTTTACATAAAGCCATAACAGTATAACGGCAGTGCATTTGGAAGAATTCCATAATCTAATATTTAGGTATAAAGTCGATTTTGTTGTATATACACATTTAGCAATCGATCGATATCGAAATGCTTCAAATCATTAGTTTAACATATTTAAGTAAATTAACCTTCTTTAACGTAATGAAGGTAATATAAAGCCATGGCGGCATAACGGCAGTGCATTTAGAAGAGTTCCGTAATCTTATATTTAGGTATAAAATCGATTTTCTTGTATATACGCATTTAGCAATCGATATCGAAAAGCTTCAAATAACTGCTTTAGCATATTTAGTTAATTAACCTTCTTTATCATACCGAAATTTACATAAAGCCATAACGGCATAAGGGCAGTATATTTGGGTGAATTTCGTAATCTTTTACTTAATTATGAAATCGGTTTTCTTGTACATACACATTTAGCAATCGATATCGAAATACTTCAAATCATTAGTTTAGCATATTTAAGTAAATTAACCTTCTTTAGCGTACTGAAATTTATATAAAGCCATAACGGCATAACGGGAGTGTGTTTCGATTAATTCCGTAATCTTGTATTTAGATATAAAGTCGATTTTCTTTTATATACACATTAAGCAATCGATATCGAAATGCTTCAAATCATTAGTTTAATATATTTAAGTTAATAAAGCTTCTTTATGTAGAAGAATTCCGTAATCTTATATTTAGGTATAAAGTCGACTTTCTTGTATTTACACATTTAGCAATCGATATCGAAAATCTTCAAATCATTAGTTTAACATATTTAAGTTAATTAACCTTCTTTAAGGTAATGAAGGTGATATAAAGCCATAACGGCATAAAGGGAGTGCATTTCGATGAATTCCGTAATCTTATATTTAGGTATAAAGTCGACTTTCTTGAATATACTCATTTAGCAATCTATATCGAAATGCTTCAAATCATTAGTTTAATATATTTAAGTTAATAAAGCTTCTTTAACGTATTGAAGTTGATATAAAGCCATGGCGGCATCACGGCAGTGCATGTCGAAGAATTCCGTTATCTTATATTTAGGTATAAAGTCGATTTTGTTGTATATACACATTTAGCAATCGATATCGAGATGCTTCAACTCATTAGCTTAACATATTTAAGTTAATAAACCTTCTTTAACGTAATGAAGGTGATATAAAGCCATAACGGCATAAAGGGAGTGTATTTCGATGAATTCCGTAATCTTATATTTAGGTATAAAGTCGATTTTCTTGTATATACACATTTAGCAAGCGATATCGAAATGCTTCAAATCATTAGCTTAACATATTTAAGTTAATAAACCTTCTTTAACGTAATGAAGGTGATATAAAGCCATAACGGCATAACGGCAGTGCATTTAGAAGAATTCCGTATCTTATATTTAGGTATAAAGTCGATTTTCTTGTATATACACATTTAGCAATCGATATCGAAAATGCTTCAAATCATTAGTTAACATATTTAAGTTAA
Source organism: Bactrocera correcta (assembly GCA_027475135.1). Lineage (NCBI taxonomy): Eukaryota > Metazoa > Arthropoda > Insecta > Diptera > Tephritidae > Bactrocera > Bactrocera correcta. The sequence goes on from JAPZAG010000221.1 coordinate 3,578, forward strand.
TTAACCTTCTTTAACGTATTGAAGTTGATATAAAGCCATGGCGGCATAACGGCAGTGCATTTAGAAGAATTCCGTAATCTTATATTTAGGTATAAAGTCGATTTTCTTGTATATACACATTTAGCAATCGATATCGAAATGCTTCAAATCATTAGTTAACATATTTAAGTTAATTAACCTTCTTTAACGTAATGAAGGTGATATAAAGCCATGCGGCATAACGGCAGTGCATTTAGAAGAATTCCGTTATCTTATATTTAGGTATAAAGTCGATTTTGTTGTATATACACATTTAGCAATCGATATCGAAATGCTTCAATCATTAGTTTAACATATTTAAGTTAATTAACCTTCTTTAACGTACTGAAGGTGATATAAAGCCATGGCGACATAACGACAGTACATTTGGAAGAATTCCGTAATCTTATATTTAGGTATAAAGTCGATTTTCTTGTATATACACATTTAGCAATCGATATCGAAATGCTTCGAATCATTAGTTTGACATATTTAAGTAAATTAATCCTCTTTTTCTTACTGAAGTCTTCAAAAGCCTTAACGGCATAACGGCAGTGCATTTGGAAGAGTTCCGTAATCTTATATTTAGGTTATAAGTCAATTTTGTTGTATATACGCATTTAGCAATCGACATCGAAATGGCTCCAATCATGAGTTTAACATATTTAAGATAATTAACCCTCTTTATCTTACTGAAGTCTACAAAGGCCTTAACGGCATACCCGCAGTGCAATTAGAAGAATTCCGTAATCCTCTATTTAGGTATAAAGCCGATTTTTTTGTATATACTCATTTAGCAATCCATACCGAAATGCTTCGAATCATTAGTTTAACATATTTAAGTTAATTTACCCTCTTTATATTACTGAAGTCTACAAAAGCCTTAACGGCATAACGGCAGTGCATTTCGAAGAATTCCGTAATCTTATATTTAGGTATAAAGTCGATTTTCTTGTATATACTCATTTAGCAATCGATATCGAAATGCTTCAAATCATTAGTTTAACATATTTAAGTTAATTAACCTTCTTTAACGTAATGAAGGTGATATAAAGCCATGGTAGCATAACGACAGTGCATTTAGAAGAATTCCGTAATTTTATATTTAGGTATATAGTCGATTTTCTTGTATTTACACATTTAGCAATCGATATTGAAAATCTTTAAATCATTAGTTTAACATATTTAAGTTAATTAACCTTCTTTAACGTAATGAAGGTAATATCAAGCCATGGCGGCATAACGACAGTGCATTTAGAAGAATTCCGTAATCTTATATTTAGGTATAAAATCGATTTTCTTGTATATACGCATTTAGCAATCGATATCGAAAAGCTTCGAATAACTGGTTTAGCATATTTAGTTAATTAACCTTCTTTATCTTACCGAAGTTTACATAAAGCCATAACGGCATAACGGCAGTATATTTGGGTGAATTCCGTCATCTTTTACTTAGGTATAAAATCGATTTTCCTGTACATACACATTTAGCAATCGATATCGAAATGCTTCAAATCATTAGTTTAGCATATTTAAGTAAATTAACCTTCTTTAGCGTACTGAAATTTATATAAAGCCATAACGGCATAACGGGAGTGTATTTCGATGAATTCCGTAATCTTGTATTTAGATATAAAGTCGACTTTCTTGTATATACTCATTTAGCAATCGATATCGAAATGCTTCAAATCATTAGTTTAATATATTTAGGTTAATAAAGCTTCTTTAACGTAATGAAGGTGATATAAAGCCATAACGGCATAACAGGAGTGTATTTCGATGAATTCCTTAATCTTATATTTAGGTATAAAGTCGACTTTCTTGTATTTACACATTTAGCAACCGATATCGAAAATCTTCAAATCATTATTTTAACATATTTAAGTGAATTAACCTTCTTTAACGTAATGAAGGTGATATAAAGCCATGGTAGCATAACGACAGTGCATTTAGAAGAATTCCGTTATCTTATATTTAGGCATAAAGTCGATTTTCTTTTATATACACATTTAGATATCGATATCGAAATGCTTCAAATCATTAGCTTCACATATTAATTTAATAAACATTTTTAGGCTTACTGAAGTCTATATAAAGCTTTAACGGTATAACGGCAGTGCATTTAGAAGAATCCCGTTATCTTATATTTAGGTATAAATTCGATTTTCTTGTATATACACATTTAGCAAGCGATATCGAAATGCTTCAAATCATTAGCTTAACATATTAAGTTAATTAACTTTTTAACGTATTGAAGTCAATGTAAAGCCATGGCGGCATAACGGCAGTGCATTTAGAAGTATTCCGTAATGTTATAATTATATATTTACGTATAAAGTCGATTTTCTTGCATATACACATTTAGCAATCGATATCGAAATGCTTCAAACTATTAGTTTAACATATTTGAAATAATTAACCTTCTTTAGCGTAATGAAGGTGATATAAAACCATGGCGGCATAACGACAGTACCTGTGGAAGAATTCCGTAATCTTTTATTTAGGTATAAAGTCGATTTTCTTGTATATACACATTTAGCAAGCGATATCGAAATGCTTCAAATCATTAGCTTAACATATTTAAGTTAATTAACTTTCTTTAACGTATTGAAGTTGATATAAAGCCATGGCGGCATAACGGCAGTGCATTTAGAAGTATTCCGTAATGTTATAATTTTATATTTACGTATGAATTCGATTTTCTTGTATATACTCGTTTAGCAGTCGATATCGAAATGCTTCAAACCATTAGTTTAACATATTTAAAATAATTACCCTTCTTTAGCGTAATGAAGGTGATATAAAGCCATGGCGGCATAACGACAGTACCTGTGGAAAAATTCCGTAATCTTATATTTAGGTATAAAGTCGATTTTCTTGTATATACACATTTAGCAATCGATATCGAAATGCTTCAAATCATTAGTTTAACATATTTAAGTAAATTAATCCTCTTTTTCTTACTGAAGTCTACAAAAGCCTTAACGGCATAACGGCAGTGCATTTGGAAGAGATCCGTAATCTTATATTTAGGTGTTAAGTCGATTTTGTTGTATATACGCATTTAGCAATCGACATCGAAATGCCTCCAATCATGAGTTTAGCATATTTAAGATAATTAACCTTCTTTATCTTACTGAAGTCTACAAAAGCCTTAACGGCATAACGGCAGTGCATTTAGAAGAATTCCGTAATCCTTTATTTAGGTATAAAGTCGATTTTTTTGTATATATGTATTTCGTATATACTCCTTTAGCAATCCATATCGAAATGCTTCGAATCATTAGTTTAACATATTTAAGTTAATTAACCCTCTTTATATTACTGAAGTCTACAAAAGCCTTAACGGCATAACGGCAGTGCATTTCGAAGAATTCCGTAATCTTATATTTAGGTATAAAGTCGATTTTCTTGTATATACTCATTTAGCAATCGATATCGAAATGCTTCAAATCATTAGTTTAACATATTTAAGTTAATTAACCTTCTTTAACGTAATGAAGGTGATATAAAGCGATGGCAGCATAACGACAGTGCATTTAGAAGAATTATGTAATTTTATAATTAAGTATATAGTCGATTTTCTTGTATTTACACATATAGCAATCGATATCGAAAATCTTTACATCATTAGTTTAACATATTTAAGTTAATTAACCTTCTTTAACGTAATGGAGGTAATAAAAAGTCATGGCGGCATAACGACAGTGCATTTAGAAGAATTCCGTAATCTTATATTTAGGTATAAAGTCGGTTTTCTTGTATATACACATTTAGCAATCGATATCGAAAAGCTTCAAATAACTGGTTTAGCATATTTAGTTAATTAACCTTCTTTATCTAACCGAAGTTTACATAAAGCCATAACGGCAAAACGGCACTATATTTGGGTGAATTCCGTAATCTTTTACTTAGGTATATAATCGATTTTCTTGTACATACACATTTAGCAATCGATATCGAAATGCTTCAAATCATTAGTTTAGCATATTTAAGTAAATTAACCTTCTTTACCGTACTGAAATTTGTATAAAGCCATAACGGCATAACGGGAGTGTATTTCGATGAATTCCGTAATCTTGTATTTAGACATAAAGTCGACTTTCTTGTATATACTCATTTAGCAATCGATATCGAAATGCTTCAAATCATTAGTTTAATATATTTAAGTTAATAAAGCTTCTTTAACGTAACGAAGGTGATATAAAGCCATAACGGCATAAATGGAATGTATTTCAATGAATTCCGTAATCTTATATATAGGTATAAAGTCGACTTTCTTGTGTATACTCATTTAGCAATCTATATCGAAATGCTTCAAATCATTAGTTTAATATATTTAAGTTAATAAAGCTTCTTTAACGCACTGAAGTTAACATAAATAAAGCCATGGCGGCATAACGGCAGTGTATGTAGAAGAATTCCGTAATCTTATTTTTATATATAAAGTCGATTTTTTTGTATATATACATATCGCAATCGATATCGAAATGCTTCAAATCATTAGTTTAAAATATTTAAGTTCACAAACCTTCTTTAACGAACTGAAGTTGGCATAAAGCAATGGCGGCATAACGGCAGTGCATTTAGAAGAATTCCGTAATCTTATATTAAAGTATAAAGTCGATTTTGTTGTATATACGCATTAAGCAATCGATATCGAAATGCTTCAAATAACTTGGTTTAACATATATAAGTTAATAAACCTTCTTTAACGAACTGAAGTTAACTTTAAGCCATAACGGCAGTGCATGTAGAAGAATTCCGTTATCTTATATTTAGGTATAAAGTCGATTTTCTTGTATATACACATTTAGCAATCCACAACGAAATGCTTCAACTCATTAGTTTATCATATTTAAGTTAATTAACCTTATTTATCTTACTGAAGTTTACATAAAGCCATAACAGTATAACGGCAGTGCATTTGGAAGAATTCCGTAATATTATATTTAGGTATAAAGTCGATTTTCTTGTATATATATATTTCGCAATCGATATCGAAATGCTTCAAGTCATTAGTTTAACATATTTAAGTTAATAAACCTTCTTTAACGAACTGAAGTGTGCACAAAACCATGGCGGCATAACGGCAGTGCATGTAGAAGAGTTCCGTTAGCTTATATTTAGGTATAAAGTCGATTTTCTTGTATATACACATTTAGCAATCGATATCGAGATGCTTCAAATCACTAGTTTACCAAATTTAAGTTAATTAACCTTCCTTAACGTATTGAAGTTGATATAAAGCCATGGCGGCATAACGACAGTACATCTGGAAGAATTCCGTGGTCTTATATTTAGGTATAAAGTCGATTTTCTTGTATATATGCATTAAGCAATCGATACCGAAATGCTTCAAATCATTAGCTTAACATATTTAAGTTAATTAGCCTTCTTTAACGTAATGAAGGTGATATAAAGCCATGGCGGCATAACGACAGTACATCTGGAAGAATTCCGTGGTCTTATATTTAGGTATAAAGTCGATTTTCTTGTATATACACATTTAGCAAGCGATATCGAAATGCTTCAAATCATTAGCTTAACACATTTAAGTTAATTAGCCTTCTTTAACGTAATGAAGGTGATATAAAGCCATGGCGGCATATCCACAGAACATTTGGAAGTATTCCTATTATTTCTCTTATGTTTAGAAATAAATTCAATTCTTCAAATCATTAGTTTACCAAATTTAAGTTAATTAACCTTCTTTAACGTATTGAAGTTGATATAAAGCCATGGCGGCATAACGACAGTACATCTGGAAGAATTCCGTGGTCTTATATTTAGGTATAAAGTCGATTTTCTTGTATATATGCATTAAGCAATCGATACCGAAATGCTTCAAATAACTGGTTTAACATATTTAAGTTTATAAACCCTCTTTAACGAACTGAACATAAATCCATAACGGCATAACGGCAGTGCATTTAGAAGAATTCCGTAATCTTATATTTAGGTATAAAGTCGATTTTCTTGTATATACACATTTAGCTATCGATATCGAAATACTTCAAATCATTAGTTTAACATATTAAGTTAATAAACATTTTTTAGCTTACTGAAGTCTACATAAAGCCTTAACGGTATAACGGCAGTGCATTTAGAAGAATTCCGTAATGTTATAATTTTATATTTAAGTAAAAAGTCGATTTTCTTGTATTTACACATTTAGCAATCGATATCGAAATGCTTCAAACCATTAGTTTAACATATTTAAAATAATTAACCTTCTTTAACGTATTGGAGGTGATATAAAGCCACGGCGGCATAACGACATTACATGTGGAAGAATTCCGTAATCTTATATTTAGTTATAAAGTCGATTTTCTTGTATATACACATTTTGCAATCGATATCAAAATGCTTCAAATATTTGGTTTAGCATATTTAAGTTAATTAGCCTTCTTTATCTTACTGAAGTTTACATAAAGCCATAACGACATAACGGCAGTATATGTGGCAGAATTCCGTAATCTTATACATATTAAGGTATAAAGTCGGTTTTTTTGTACACACACATTTAGCAATCGATATCGAAATGCTTCAAATCATTAGTTTAACATATTTAAGTTAATTAACCATCTTTACTGTAATGAAGGTGATATAAAGCCATGGCGGCATAACGACAGTGCATTTAGAAAAATTCCGTAATCTTATATTTAGGTATAAATTCGATTTTGTTGTATATAGGCATTTAGCAATCAATATTGAAATGCTTCTTATAACTGGTTTAGCATATTTAGGTTAATTAACCCCCTCTATCTTACTGAAGTTTACATAAAGCCATAACGGCATAACGGCAGTATGTTTAGGTGACTTCCGTAATCTTTTGTTTAGGTATAAAATCGATTTTCTTGTACATACACATTTAGCAATCAATATCGAAATGCTTCAAATCATTCGTTTAGCATATTTAAGTAAATTAATCTTTTTAACGTACTGAAATTTATATAAAGCCACAACGGCATAACGGCAGTGTATTTCGAAGAATTCCGTAATCTTATATTAAGATATAAAGCCGAATTTGTTGTATATACGCATTTAGCAATCGATATCGAAAGTCTTCAAATCATTAGTTTAACATATTTAAAATAATTAACCTTCTTTAACGATCTGAAGTTGGCATATAGCCACCGCGGCATTACGGCAGTGCATGTAGAAGAATTCCGTAATCTTATATTTAAGTATAAAGTCGATTTTCTTGTATATATACATAAAGCAATCGATATCGAAATGCTTCAAATCATTAGTTTAAAATATCTAAGTTCATAAACCTTCTTTAACGAACTGAAGTTGGCATAAAGCAATGGCGGCATAACGGCAGTGCATTTAGAAGAATTCCGTAATCTTATATTTAGGTATATAGTCGATTTTCTTGTATTTACACATTTAGCAATCGATATCGAAAATCTAAAAATCATTAGTTTAACATATTTAAGTTTATAAAGCTTCTTTAACGTAATGAAGGTGATATAAAGCCATAACGGCCTAACGGGAGTGTATTTCGATGAATTCCGTAATCTTATATTTAGGTATAAAGTTGACTTTCTTGTATTTACACATTTAGCAATCGATATCGAGATGCTTCAACTCATTAGTTTAACATATTTAAGTTAATTAACCTTCTTTAACGTAATGAAGGTGATATGAAGCCATAACGGCATAAAGGGAGTGTATTTCGATGAATTCAGTAATTTTATATTTAGGTATAAAATCGACTTTCTTGTATATACTCATTTTGCAATCTATATCGAAATGCTTCAAATCATTAGTTTAATATATTTAAGTTAATAAAGCTTCTTTAACGCACTGAAATTAGCATAAAGCCATGGCGGCATAACGGCAGTGTATGTAGAAGAATTCCGTAATCTTATATTTATGTATAAAGTCGATTTTCTTGTATATATACATATAGCAGTCGATATCGAAATGCTTCAAATCATTAGTTTAAAATATCTAAGTTCATAAACCTTCTTTAACGAACTGAAGTTGGCATAAAGCAATAGAAGCATAACGGCAGTGCATTTAGAAGAATTCCGTAATCTTATATTTAGGTATAAAGTCGATTTTGTTGTATATACGCATTAAGCAATCGATATCGAAATGCTTCAAATCATTAGTTTAACATATTTAAGTTAATAAACTATATTTATCTTACTGAAGTTTACATAAGGCCATAACGGTATAACGGCAGTACATTTGGAAGAATTCCGTAATCTTATATTTAGGTATAAAGTGGATTTTCTTGTATATATATATTTCGCAATCAATACCGTGATGCTTCAACTCATTAATTTAACATATTTAAGTTAATAAACCTTATTTATCTTACTGAAGTTTACATAAGGCCGTAACGGTTCAACGGCAGTACATTTGGAAGAATTCCGTAATCTTATATTTAGGTATAAAATGGATTTTCTTGTATATATATATTTCGCAATCAATATCGAGATGCTTTAACTCATTAATTTAACATATTTAAGTTAATAAACCTTCTTTAACGAACTGAAGTGTGCATAAAGCCATGGCGGCATAACGGCAGTGCATGCAGAAGAATTCCGTTAGCTTATATTTAGGTATAAAGTCGATTTTGTTGTATATACGCATTAAGCAATCGATATCGAAATTCTTTAAATAACTGGTTTAACATATTTAAGTTAATAAACCTCCTTTAACGAACTGAACATAAATCCATAACGGCATAACGGCAGTGCACTTAGAAGAATTCCGTTATCTTATATTTAGGTATAAAGTCGATTTTCTTATATATACACATTTAGCAATCGATATCGAAATGCTTCAAATCATTAGTTTAACATATTAAGTTAATAGACATTTTTTAGCTTACTGAAGACTACATAAATCCATAACGGCATAACGGCAGTGCATTTAGAAGAATTCCGTTATCTTATATTTAGGTATAAAGTCGATTTTCTTATATATACACATTTAGCAATCGATATCGAAATGCTTCAAATCATTAGTTTAACATATTTAAGTTAATTAATCTTCTTAAGCGAACGCAAGTTGGCGTAAAGCCATGGCGGCATAACGAAGTGCATGTAGAAGAATTCCGTAATCTTATATTTAGGTATATAGTCGATTTTTTTGAATTTACACATTTAGCAATCGATATCGAAAATCTTCAAATCATTAGTTTAACATATTTAAGTTAATTAACCTTCTTTAACGTATTGAAGTTGATATAAAGCCATGGCGGCATAACGACAGTACATTTGGAAGAATTCCGTAGTCTTATATTTAGATATAAAGTCGATTTTCTGGTATATATGCATTAGGCAATCGATATCGAAATGCTTCAAATAGTTTAATATATTTAAGTTAACAAACCTACTTTAACGCACTGAAACTGACACAAAGCCATGGCGGCATAACGGCAGTGCATGCAGAAGAATTCCGTAATCTTCTATTTAGGTATAAAGTCGATTTTGTTGTATATAGCCATTTAGCAATCGATATCGAAATGCTTCATATAACTGGTTTAGCATATTTAGGTTAATTAACCCCCTCTATCTTAATGAAGTTTACACAAAGCCATAACGGCATAACGGCAGTATGTTTGGGTGAACTCCGTAATCTTTTATTTAGGTATAAAATCGATTTTCTTGTACATACACATTTAGCAATCAATATCGAAATGTTTCAAATCATTCGTTTAGCATATATAAGTAAATTAACCTTCTTTAACGTACTGAAATATATATAAAGCCATAACGGCATAACGGCAGTGTATTTCGAAAAATTCCGTAATCTTATATTTAGATATAAATCCGAATTTGTTGTATATACGCATTTAGCAATCGATATCGAAATTCTTCAAATAACTGGTTTCGCATATTTAGGTTAATTAACCTTCTTTATCTTACTGAAGTTTATATAAAGCCATAACGGCATAACGGTAGTATATTTGGGTGAATTCCGTAAGCTTTTATTTAGGTATAAAATCGATTTTCTTGTACATACACATTTAGCAATCGATATCGAAATGCTCATGTCATTAGTTTAACATATTTGAGTAAATTAACCTTCTTTAACGTACTGAAATTTATACAAAGCAATAACAGCATAACTGCAGTACATTTAGAAGAATTACGTTATCTTATATTTAGGTTCAAATCATTAGTTTAACATATTTAAGTTAATAAACCTTCTTTGACGCACTGAAATCTCCATAAAGCCTTAACGGTATAACTGCAGTGCATTTAGAAGAATTCCGTAATCTTATATTTAGGTATAAAGTCGATTTTGTTGTATATACTCATTTAGCAATCGATATCGAAATGCTTCATATCATTAGTTTAATATATTTATGTTAATAAAGCTTCTTTAACGCACTGAAGTTAACATAAAACCATGGCGGCATAACGGCAGTGCATGTAGAAGAATTCCGTAATCTTATATTTAGGTATAAATTCGATTTTGTTGTATATAGACATTTAGCAATCGATATCGAAATGCTTCAAATCATTAGTTTACTATATTTAAGTTAATTAAACATCTTTATTCTACTGAAGTCTACAAAAGCCTTAACGGCATAACGGCAGTGCATTTGGAAGAATTACGTAATCTTATATTTAGGTATAAAGTCGATTTTCTTGTATATACACATTTAGCAAGCGATATCGAAATGCTTCAAATCATTAGTTTAACATATTTAAGGTAATTAACCTTCTTTAACGTATTGAAGTTGATATAAAGCCATGGCGGCAAAACGGCAGTGTCTTTGGAAGAATTTCGTAATCTTATATTTCGGTATAAAGTCGATTTTGTTGTATATACACATTTAGCAATCGATATCGAGATGCGTCGACTCATTAGTTTAACATATTTAAGTTAATAAACCTTCTTTAACGAAATGATGTGTGCATAATGCCATGGCGGCATAACGGCAGTGCATGTAGAATTCCGTTAGCTTATATTTAGGTATAAAGTCGATTTTCTTGTATATACACATTTAGCAGGCGATATCGAAATGCTTCAAATCATAAGTTTATCATATTTAAGTTAATTAACCTTCTTTAACGTATTGAAGTTGATATAAAAGCCATGGCGGCATAACGGCAGTGCATTTAGAAGAATTCCGTAATCTTATATTTAGGTATAAAGTCGATTTTCTTGTATATATCCCTTTAGCAATCGATATAGAAATGCTTCAAATCATTAGATTAACATATTTAAGTTAATAAACCTTCTTTAACGCACTGACGTCTTCATAAAGCCTTAACGGTATAACTGCAGTGCATTTAGAAGAATTCCGTATTCTAATATTTAGGTATGAAGTCGATTTTCTTGTATCTACATATTTAGCAATCGATATCGGAATGCTTCAAATCATAAGTTTAACATATTCAAGTTAATTAACCCTCTCTGTCTTACTGAAGTCTACATAAAGCCTTAACGGAATAACAGTAGTGCATTTAGAAGAATTCCGTTATCTTATATTTAGGTATAAATTTGATTTTCTTGTATGTACACATTTAGCAAGCGATATCGAAATGCTTCAAATCATTAGTTTAACATATTTAAGTTAATTAACCTTCTGTAACGTATTGAAGTTGATATAAACCATGGCGGCATAACGGCAGTGCATTTAGAAGAAGTCCGTAGCCTTATATTGTGGTATAAATACGGTTTTCTTGTATATACACATTTAGCAATCGATAACGAAATGCTTCAAATCATTAGTTTAACATATTTAAGTTAATTAAACCTCTTTATCTTACTGGAGTTTACATAAAGCCATAACGGCAGTGCATTTGTATAAATTCCGAAATCTTATATTAAGGTAAAAAGTCGATTTTGTTGTATTTACACATTTAGCAATCGATATCGAAATGCTTCAAATCATTAGTTTACTATATTTAAGTTAATTAAACATCTTTATTCTACTGAAGTCTACAAAAGCCTTAACGGCATAACGGCAGTGCATTTGGAAGAATTACGTAATCTTATATTTAGGTATAAAGTCGATTTTCTTGTATATACACATTTAGCAAGCGATATCGAAATGCTTCAAATCATTAGTTTAACATATTTAAGGTAATTAACCTTCTTTAACGTATTGAAGTTGATATAAAGCCATGGCGGCAAAACGGCAGTGTCTTTGGAAGAATTTCGTAATCTTATATTTCGGTATAAAGTCGATTTTGTTGTATATACACATTTAGCAATCGATATCGAGATGCGTCGACTCATTAGTTTAACATATTTAAGTTAATAAACCTTCTTTAACGAAATGATGTGTGCATAAAGCCATGGCGGCATAACGGCAGTGCATGTAGAATTCCGTTAGCTTATATTTAGGTATAAAGTCGATTTTGTTGTATATACACATTTAGCAGGCGATATCGAAATGCTTCAAATCATAAGTTTATCATATTTAAGTTAATTAACCTTCTTTAACGTATTGAAGTTGATATAAAAGCCATGGCGGCATAACGGCAGTGCATTTAGAAGAATTCCGTAATCTTATATTTAGGTATAAAGTCGATTTTCTTGTATATACACATTTAGCAAGCGATATCGAAATGCTTCAAATCATTAGTTTAACATATTTAAGGTAATTAACCTTCTTTAACGTATTGAAGTTGATATAAAGCCATGGCGGCATAACGGCAGTGCCTTTAGAAGAATTTCGTAATCTTATATTTCGGTATAAAGCCGATTTTGTTGTATATACACATTTAGCAATCGATATCGAGATGCTTCGACTCATTAGTTTAACATATTTAAGTTAATAAACCTTCTTTAACGAACTGAAGTTGGAATAAAGCCATGGCGGCATAACGGCAGTGCATGTAGAAGAATTCCGTTATCTTATATTTAGGTATAAAGTCGATTTTGTTGTATATACATATTTAGCAATCGATATCGAGATGCTTCAACTCATTAGCTTAACATATTTAAGTTAATAAACTTTCTTTAACGATATGAAGTTGGCATATAGCCACGGCGGCATTGCGGCAGTGCATGTAGAAGAACTCCGTAATCTTTTATTTAGGTATAAAGTCGATTTTCTTTTATATACACATCTAGATATCGATATCGAAATGCTTCAAATCATTAGTTTAACATATTAATTTAATAAACATTTTTTAGCTTACTGAAGTCTACATAAAGCCTTTACGGTATAACGGCAGTGCATTTAGAAGAATCCCGTTATCTTGTATTTAGGTATAAATTCGATTTTCTTGTATATACACATTTAGCAAGCGATATCGAAATACTTCAAATCATTAGTTTAACATATTTAAGTTAATTAACCTTCTTTAACGTACTGAAGTTGATATAAAGCCATGGCGGCATAACGGCAGTGCATTTAGAAGAATTCCATAATCGTCTATTTAGGTATAAAGTCGATTTTTTTGTATATACACATTAAGCAATCGATATCGAAATGCTTCGAATCATTAGTTTAACATATTTAAGTTAATTAACCCTCTTTATCTTACTGAAGTCTACAAAAGCCTTAACGGCATAACGGCAGTGCATTTCGAAGAATTCCGTAATCTTATATTTAGGTATAAAGTCGATTTTCTTGTATATACTCATTTAGCAATCGATATCGAAATGCTTCAAATCATTCGTTAAACATATTTAAGTAAATAAATCATCTTTTTCTTACTGAAGTCAACAAAAGTTTTAACGGCATAACGGCAGTGCATTTAGAAGAATTACGTAGTCTTATATTTAGGTATGATTTCGATTTTCTTGTATATATTCATTTAGCAGTCGATATCGAAATGCTTCAAATCATTAGTGTAACATATTTAAGTTAATAAATCTTTTTAACGTATTGAAGATGATACCAAGCCATGGCGGCATAACGACAGTACATCTGGAAGAATTCCGTACTCTTATGTTTAGGTATTAAGTCGATTTTGTTGTATATACGCATTTAGCAATCGACATCGAAATGCTTCAAATCATGAGTTTAACATATTTAAGATAATTAACCCTCTTTATCTTACTGAAGTCTACAAAAGCTTTAACGGCATAACGGCAGTGCATTTAGAAGAATTCCGTAAACTTATATTTAGGTATGATTTCGCTTTTCTTGTATATACTCATTTAGCAATCCATATCGAAATGCTTCGAATCATTAGTTTCACATATTTAAGTTAATTAACCCTCTTTATCTTACTGAAGTCTACAAAAGACTTAACGGCATAACGGCAGTGCATTTCGAAGAATTCCGTTATCTTATATTTAGGTATAAAGTCGATTTTGTTGTACATACGCATTTAGCAATAGATATCGAAATGCTTCAAATCATTAGTTTAACATATTAAAGTAATTAACCTTCTTTAACGTAATGAAGGTGATATAAAGCCATGGCGGCATAACGACAGTGCAGGTAGAAGAGTTCCGTAATCTTATATTTAGGTATATAGTCGATTTTCTTGTATTTACACATTTAGCAATCGATACCGAAAATCTTCAAATCATTAGTTTAACATATTTAAGTTAGTTAACCTTCTTTAACGTAATGAAGGTGATATAAAGCCATAACGGCATAAAGGGAATGTATTTCGATGAATTCCGTAATCTTATATTTAGGTATAAAGTCGGCATTCTTGTATATACTCATTTAGCAATCTATATCGAAATGCTTCAAATCATTAGTTTAATATATTTAGGTTAATAAAGCTTCTTTAACGCACTGAAGTTAACATAAAGCCATGGCGGCATAACGGCAGTGTATTTCGAAGAATTCCGTAATCTTATATTTAGGTAGAAAGTCGATTTTCTTGTATATATACATATAGCAATCGATATCGAAATTTTTCAAATCATTACTTTAAAATATTTAAGTTAATAAACCTCCTTTAACGAACTGAAGTTGGCATAAAGCAATGGCGGCAAAACGGCAATGCATTTAGAAGAATTCCGTAATCTTATATTTAGGTATAAAGTCGATTTTCTTGTATATACACATTTAGCAGTCGATATCGAAATGCATCAAATCATTAGTTTAACATATTTAAGTTAATAAACCTTATTTATCTTACTGAAGTTTACATAAAGCCATAACGGTATAATGGCAGTGCATTTGGAAGAATTCCGTAATCTTATATTTAGGTATAAAGTCGATTTTCTTGTATATACACATTTAGCAAGCGATATCGAAATGCTTCAAATCATTAGTTTACCAAATTTAAGTTAATTAACCTTCTTTAACGTATTAAAGTTGATATAAAGCCATGGCGGCATAACGACAGTACATTTGGAAGAATTCCGTAATCTTATATTTAGGTATAAAGTCGATTTTCTTGTTAATATGCATTAAGCAATCGATATCGAAATGCTTCAAATAACTGGTTTAACATATTTAAGTTAATAAACCTTCTTTAACGAAATGAAGTGTACATAAAGCCATGGCGGCATAACAGCAGTGCATGTAGAAGAATTCCGTTAGCTTATATTTAGGTATAAATTCGATTTTCTTGTATATACACATTTAGCAATCGATATCGAGATGCTTCAAATCATTAGTTAAACATATTTAAGTTAATTAGTCTTCTTTAACGTAATGAAGGTGATATAAAGCCATGGCGACATAACGACAGTACATTTGGAAGTATTCCGTAATCTTATGTTTAGATATAAATTCGATTTTCTTTTATATACACATTTAGCAAGCGATATCGAAATGCTTCAAATCATTAGTTTACCAAATTTAAGTTAATTAACCTTCTTTAACGTATTAAAGTTGATATAAAGCCATGGCGGCATAACGACAGTACATTTGGAAGAATTCCGTAATCTTATATTTAGGTATAAAGTCGATTTTCTTGTTAATATGCATTAAGCAATCGATATCGAAATGCTTCAAATAACTGGTTTAACATATTTAAGTTAATAAACCTTCTTTAACGAACTGAACATAAATCCATAACGGCATAACAGCAGTGCATTTAGAAGAATTCCGTTATCTTATATTATTGTATAAAGTCGATTTTCTTATATATACACATTTAGCAATCGATATCGAAATGCTTCAAATCATTAGTTTAACATATTTAAGTTAATAAACCTTCTTTAACGAACGGAAGTTTGCTTAAACCCTTGGCGGCATAACGGCAGTGCATTTATAAAAATTCCGTAATCTTATATTTATGTATAAAGTCAATTTTCTTATATATACACATTTCGCAATCGATATCGAAATGCTTCAAATCATTAGTTTAACACATTTAAGTTAATTTATCTTCTTTAACGAACGGAAGTTGGCGTAAAGCCATGGCGGCATAACGACAATGCATTAAGAAGAATTCTGTAAACTTATATTTAGGTATAAAGTCGATTTTCTTGCATATATGCATTAAGCAATCGATATCGATATGCCTCAAATCATTAGTTTAACATATTTAAGTTAATTATCC
This sequence comes from Bactrocera correcta, assembly GCA_027475135.1. Taxonomy (NCBI): domain Eukaryota; kingdom Metazoa; phylum Arthropoda; class Insecta; order Diptera; family Tephritidae; genus Bactrocera; species Bactrocera correcta. Next base: position 20,008 of record JAPZAG010000221.1, read on the forward strand.
TTCTTTTTCTTACTGAAGTTTACATAAAGCCATAACGGTATAACGGCAGTGCATTTGGAAGAATTCCGTAATATTATATCTAGGAATAAAGTCGGTTTTGTTGTATATACACATTTAGCAATCGATATCGAGATGGTTCAACTCATTAGTTTAACATATTTAAGTTAACAAACCTTCTTTAACGATCTGCAGTTTGCATATAGCCATGACGGCATAACGGCAGTGCATGTAGAAGAATTCAGTAACCTTATATTTAGGTATAAATTCGATTTTTTTGTATATACACATTTAGCTATCGATATCGAAATGCTTCAAATCATTAGTTTAACTTATTAAGTTAATAAACATGTTTTAGCTTACTGAAGTCTACATAAAGCCTTAACGTTATAACAGCAGTGCATTTTGAAGAATTCCGTAATGTTATAATTTTATATTTAGGTATAAAGTCGATTTTCTTGTATTTACACATTTAGCAATCGATATCGAAATGCTTCAAACCATTAGTTTAAAATATTTAAAATAATTAACCTTCTTTAACGTATTGAAGGTGATACAAAACCATGGCGGCATAACGACAGTACATGTGGAATAATTCCGTAATCTTATATTTAGGTATAAAGTCGATTTTCTTGTATATACACACTTAGCTATCGATATCGAAATGCTTCAAATCATTAGTTTAACATATTAAAGTAATTAACCTTCTTTAACTTACTGAAGTTTACATAAAGCCATAACGACATAACGGCAGTATATGTGGCAGATTTCCGTAATCTTATATTTAGGTATAAAGTCGATTTTGTTGTACATACACATTTAGCAATCGATATCGAAATGCTTCAAATCATTAGTTTAGCATATTTAAGTAAATTAACCTTCTTTAACGTACTGAAATTTATATAAAGCCATAACGGCATAACGGCAGTGTATTTCGAAAAATTCCGTAATCTTATATTTAAATATAAAGCCGAATTCGTTATATATACGCATTTA
>JAPZAG010002156.1:0-20858 GCA_027475135.1 Bactrocera correcta
TAAGTTAATTAACCTTCTTTAACGTAATGAAGTTGATATAAAGCCATGGCGGCATAACGACAGTACATTTGGAAGAATTCCGTAGTCTTATATTTATGTATAAAGTTCATTTTCTTGAATATACACATTTAGCAATCGATATCGAAAGGCTTCAAATCATTAGTTTAACATATTTAAGTTATTAAACCTTCTTTAACGAACGGAAGTTGGCTTAAAGCCATGGCGGCATAACGGCTGTGCATTTAGAAGAATTCAGCAATCTTATATTAGGTATAAAGTCGATTTTCTTGTATATACACATTTAGCGATCGATATCGAAATGCTTCAAATCATTAGTTTAAAATATTTAAGTTAATAAACCTTTTTTAACGAACGGAAGTTGGCTTAAAGCCATGGCGGCATAACGGCAGTGCAGTTAGAAGAATTCCGTAATCTTATATTTAGGTATAAAGTCGATTTTGTTGTATATACACATTAGCAATCGATATCGAGCTGGTTCAACTCATTAGTTTAACGTATTTAAGTTAATTAACCTTATTTTTCCTACTGAAGTGTACGTAAAGCCATAACGGTATAACGGCAGTGCATTTGGAAGAATTCCGTAATCTTATATTTAGGTATAAAGTCGATTTTTTTTTATATACACATTTAGATATCGATATCGAAATGCTTCAAATCATTCGTTTAACATATTTGAGTTAATTAACCTTATTTTTCCTACTGAAGTGTACGTAAAGCCATAACGGTATAACGGCAGTGCATTTGAAAGAATTCCGTAATCGTATATTAAGGTATAAAGTCGATTTTGTTGTATATACACATTAACAATCGATATCGAGCTGGTTCAACTCATTAGTTTAACATATTTAAGTTACTTAACCTTATTTTTCCTACTGAAGTGTACGTAAAGCCATAACGGTATAACGGCAGTGCATTTGGAAGAATTCCGTAATCTTATATTTAGGTATAAAGTCGATTTTTTTTTTATATACACATTTACATATCGATATCGAAATGCTTCAAATCATTCGTTTAACATATTTAAGTTAGTTAACCTTCTTTAACGTAAAGAAGGTGATATAAAGCCATGGCGGCATAACGACAGTGCATTTAGAAGAATTTCGTAATCTTATGTTTAGGTATAAATTCGATTTTCTTGTATATACACCTAATTCTGTTTTTACACGAATTATTTTTACACGAATTTGAAATAACACGAGTAAATACGAAAAAATATTTCTATTTTTACACGACATAATTTGAAATAGCACGAATACAAAAAAAACAAAATTACTTTTTTTACATGAATTATTGGATTTAACACGTTTTTTTTTCAATTATTGTATTCACAGTTTATGGTAAATTTCATATGTGGCAACTTTGCCCGATATTTGACATTTAAACTGTGAACGCACAATTCGTTTTTTTGTTTCCTGGTAAAGTGGCAACTTTGATCAGCTGACTAATGCGGGATTCCCCGAATTATTGAAAAAGTAAAAACGTACATAATGTATTGTACACACAATTTAGTTCCTATTTGACAATTATAATTGAAAGATCGTTAGTTTTTGCTGATTTTTAACAAGTGCTAAGTAAAATAAAGTAGAAGCTCATATAATTTTGGTAGACCAATAACAGGTTAGTTTCAAATATTTAATTTTAGATTTTTGCATTTTTGATTAATAAAATATATTTTGGTAGCCATACCCATGTTACATAATTCTCCTGCATTAAAAATGAGGAAAGCGATCAGCTTAGATACCAAAATCAAAATTTTAGATCAACTTGCAACGGGACAAGGCGCAACGGTTGTGGGAAATAATTTCGGAATCCATGAAGCTACTGTAAGAACAATTAAAAAATATGAAACGGCAATTAGAGCATCAGTATGTTCTGGAACAAAATTAAGTGCAAAGTCATCATCGTATGTAAGGGATGTTGTTAAAGAGAAAAAGGAAAAAGCTTTGGTAATCTGGATAGAAGACAAATCCCAAAAGAGAATACCAGTAGACGGACTTGCTATCAAGCAGACAGCATTAAGAATCTATAAACGTATCCAGGAAATTGATCCAGATACATCACAACATGCATTTTCCGCAAGTACTGGTTGGATGACTGGTTTTTTAAAAAGACACGCTCTCCACAATATAAAAATTAAGGGAGAAACTGCATCCGCTGATGAATTGGCTGCTAAAGAATTTCCCGAAAAACTAAAAAAAATTGAAGATGGAGAATATACTCCAGACCAAGTTTGGAATTTAGATGAAAGCGGCCTTTTTTGGAAGAGAATGCCTAGAAGAACTTATGTAGCAAAATCGCAGAAAACAGCCGGTGGTTTTAAAGTAGCAAAGGACCGTATTACGTTGTTGTTTTGTTCCAATGCTTCAGGAGAACGCATTCTTAAGCCACTTCTAGTACATCGTGCCTTAAGACCACGTTCCATGAAAAGTGTAGATTTCAATAAATTGCCTGTACACTGGATGGCGAACAAAAAGGCTTGGGTAACCAGTGCAATTTTCACAGAGTGGTTTCAGAAGCACTTCATCCCAGAAGTTAGGCGCTACATGAAAGAAAAATGTCTCGAATTTAAAGTTCTTTTGATTCTAGACAATGCACCAGGCCATCCAGTTTTGGAGCACCCAAACGTACAATTTTGTTTTTTGCCGCCTAATACCACTTCCCTTATACAGCCACTAGACCAGGGGATAATTGCTACGTTTAAAACGTATTACATAAGAAGTTCATTTCATTATGTTGTAGAAAAACTTGATAATTATGAGGAATCATCAGTCATAGATGAATGGAAAAATTTTTCTATAATGGACTGCATTAATCAAGTCAAGATCGCGTTAGATTTATTAAAGCCATCAACTTTGAACTCGTGTTGGAAAAATATTTGGCCAGAATGCGTAAAATGAAAAGATCCTGTTATTGATAATAACGCTGAACTTGCTGATATAATAACAATGGCCAATGCAATCGGTGGGGATGGATTCGATGACCTATCGTTAGCAGATGTAGAAGAATTGTTGGTAGATGAAAGCTTGAGCGAAAATGAAATTATCGAATTCACCCTTGAGACTCGTTATGATAAAGAACATAGTGACAGTGACGAAAGAGATCGTCCAATTTTGAAAGCATCTCTAATTAAAGAAGGTCTTGATCTCGCTACAAAATTAGGTAGTCATTTTGAACAACATGATCATGACGAGGAACGAGCTGCCAAATTTCAACGTGAACTGAAATCATTAATGGCATCTTACAGGGAAGTTTATAATGGGTTAACGCGAAATAAAACTCAATCTAAGATAACTGATCTCGTTCAAAAATCTACTGATGTCCCAACACAGTCGGCTAGAAATGATAATGATCAACAAAATCATTCCAGTGATGGCAGTGATATTGTAGTCTTTCGCAAACGTTTACGTTTATTATCAGACAGTGACAATAAATAAAATTGTTTAATGTTTAAATTTTTCTTATGGTTGTACTTTATGTTATTTAAGTTTTTTGGCAATGAATTTCTGATATTATTTTTTTTATGAAATCTAAATTTTAATTTATTTTATTATAATTTAGTTTATTTAATAAATTAAAACGAAAATAAATTCTTAAAATAACTACAACAATATTTTTTTTATATTATTTAGTCTAATTTTAACTTATTTTTTGAGGTCTAGAACCAATCTATTATTTTTGTACTTGGCCAGTATCTTTTTTTACACGATTTTTTTTTACACGAATTTCTCGGGAACCATTCTATCGTGTAAAAACAAAATTAGGTGTACACATTTAGCAATCGATAGCGAAATGCTTCAAATCATTAGTTTAACATATTTAAGTTAAATAGCCTTCTTTAACGTAATGGAGATGATATAAAGCCATGGCGGCATGACGACAGTACATTTGGAAGAATTCCGTAATCTTATGTTTAGGTATAAATTCGATTTTCTTTTACATACACATTTAGCAAGCGATATCGAAATGCTTCAAATCATTAGTTTAACATATTTAAGTTAAATAGCCTTCTTTAACGTATTGAAGTTTATATAAAGCCATGGCGGCATAACGACAGTATATTTGGAAGAATTCCGTAATCTTATATTTAGGTATAAAGTCAATTTTGTTGTATATACACATTTAGCAATCGATATCGAAATGCTTCAAATAACTGGTTTAACATATTTAAGTTAATAAACCTTCTTTAACGAACTGAAGTTAACATTAAGCCCTAACGGCATAACGGCAGTGCATTTAGAAGAATTCCGTTATCGTGTATTTATGTATAAAGTCGATTTTGTTAAGTATTCACATTTAGCAATCGATAACGAAATGCTGCAAATCATTAGATTAACATATTTAAGTTAACTAACCTTCTTTATCTTACTGAAGTTTACTTAAAGCCATAACGGCATAACGGCAGTATATATATATGAATTCCGTTATCTTATAGTTTAACATAATTAAGTTAATTAACCTTCTTTAACGTATTGAAGTTGATATAAAGCCATGGTGGCATAACGGCAGAGCGTGTAGAAGAATTCCGTAATCTTATATTTAGGCATAAAGTCGATTTTGTTGTATATACACATAAGCAATCGATATCGAGATGGTTAAACTCATTAGTTTAACATATTTAAGTTTACTGAAGTGTACGTAAAGCCACATCGGTATATCGGCAGTGCATTTGGAAGAATTCCGTAAGCTTATATTTAGGTATAAAGTCGATTTTCTTGTATTTACACATTAAGCAATCGATATCGAAATGCATCAAATAACTGGCTTAGCATATTTAAGTTAATTAACCTTCTTTATCTTACTGAAGTTTAAATAAAGCCATAACGGCATAACGGCAGTATATTTATATGAATTCCGTTATCTTATATTTAGGTACAAAGTCGATTTTGTTGTACATACACATTTAGCAATTGATATTGAAATGCTTCAAATCATAAGTTTAACATATTTAAGTTAGTTAACCTTCTTTAACGTAATGAAGGTGATATAAAGCCATGGCGGCATAACGACAGTGCATGTAGAAGAATTCCGTAATCTTATATTTAGGTATATAGTCGATTTTCTTGTATTTACACATTTAGCAATAGATATCGAAAATCTTCAAATCATTAGTTTTACATATTTAAGTTAGTTAACCTTCTTTAACGTAATGGAGATGATATAAAGCCATGGCGGCATAACAACAGTGCATTTAGAAGAATTCCGTAATCTTATATTTAGGTATAAAGTCGATTTTTTTGTATATACGCATTGAGCAATCGATATCGAAATGCTTCAAATCATTAGTTTAACATATTTAAGTTAATTAACCTTCTTTAGCGTATTGAAGTTGACATAAAGCCATGGCGGCATAACGACAGTACATCTGGAAGAATTCCGTAATCTTATATTAGGTATAAAGTCGATTTTCTTGTATATACACATTTAGCTATCGATATCGAAATGCTTCAAATCATTAGTTTAACATATTTAAGTTAGTTAACCTTCTTTAACGAACGGAAGTTGGCTTAAAGCCATGCCGGCATAACGGCAGTGCATTTAGAAGAATTCCGTAATCTTATATTTAGTCATAAAGTCGCTTTTGTTGTATATACACATTAGCAATCGATATCGAGCTGGTTCAACTCATTAGTTTAACATATTTAAGTTAATTAACCTAACTTTTCCTAAAGAAGTGTTCGTAAAGCCATAACGGTATAACGGCAGTGCATTTGGAAGAATTCCGTAATCTAATATTTAGGTATAAAGTCGATTTTTTTTATATACACATTTAGATATCGATATCGAAATGCTTCAAATCATTCGTTTAACATATTTGAGTTAATTAACCTTATTTTTCCTATTGAAGTGTACGTTAAGCCATAGCGGTATAACGGCAGTGCATTTGGAAGAATTCCGTAATCTTATATTTAGGTATAAAGTCGATTTTGTTGTATATACACATTAGCAATCGATATCGAGCTGGTTCAACTCATTAGTTTAACATATTTAAGTTAATTAACCTTATTTTTCCTACTGAAGTGTACGTAAAGCCATAACGGTATAACGGCAGTGCATTTGGAAGAATTCCGTAATCTTATATTTAGGTATAAAATCGATTTTTTTTTATATACACATTTGGATATCTATATCGAAATGTTTCAAATCATTCGTTTAACATATTTAAGTTAGTTAACCTTCTTTAACGTAAAGAAGGTGATATAAAGCCATGGCGGCATAACGACAGTGCATTTAGAAGAATTCCGTAATCTCATGTTTAGGTATAAATTCGATTTTCTTGTATATACACATTTAGCAATCGATAGCGGAATGCTTCAAATCATTAGTTTAACATATTTAAGTTAAATAGCCTTCTGTAACATAATGAAGGTGACATAAAGCCATGGCGGCATAACGACAGTACATTTGGAAGAATTCCGTAATCTTATATTTAGGTATAAAGTCGATTTTGTTGTATATATGCATTAAGCAATTGATATCGAAATGCTTCAAATAACTGGTTTAACATATTTAAGTTAATAAAGCCATAACGGCATAACGGCAGTGCATTTAGAAGAATTCCGTTATCGTGTATTTATGTTAAAGTCGATTTTCTTAAATATTCACATTAAGCAATCGATAACGAAATGCTGCAAAACATTAGATTAACATATTTAAGTTAACTAACCTTCTTTATCTTACTGAAGTTTACTTAAAGCCATAACGGCATAACGGCAGTATAATTATATGAATTCCGTTATCTTATATTTAGGTAAAAAGTCGATTTTTTTGTACACACACATTTAGAAATCGATATCGAAATGCTTCAAATCATTAGTTTAACAAATTTAAGTAAGTTAACCTTCTTTAGCGTATTGAAGTTGATATAAAGCCATGGCGGCATAACGGCAGTGCATTTAGAAGAATTCCGTTATCGTATATTTATGTATAAAGTCGATTTTGTTGTATATACACATTTAGCAATGATATCGAAATGCTTTAAATCATTAGTTTAACATATTTAAGTTAATTAGCCTTCTTTATCTTACTGAAGTGTACGTAAAGCCATAACGGTATAACGGCAGTGCATTTAGAAGAAATCCGTAATCTTATATTAGGAAAAAAGTCGATTTTCTTGTATATACACATTTAGCAATCGATAACGAAATGCCTCAAATCATTAGGTTAACATATTTAAGTTAATTAACCTTCTTTAATGTATTGAAGTTGATATAAAGCCATGGCGACATAACGGCAGTGCATGTAGAAGAATTCCGTAATCTTATATTTAGGTATAAAGTCGATTTTGTTGTACATACACATTTAGAAATCGATATCGAAATGCTTCAAATCATTAGTTTAACATATTTAAGTTAATTAACCTTCTTTAGCGCATTGAAGTCGATATAAAGCCATGGCGGCATAACGACAGTACATTTGGAAGAATTCCGTAATCTTTTATTTAGGTATAGAGTCGATTTTGTTGTATATACACATTTAGCAATCGATATCGAAATGCTTCAAATCATTAGTTTAACATATTTAAGTTAATTAACCTTCTTTAACGTAATGAAGGTGATATAAAGCCATAGCAGCATAACGACAGTGCATGTAGAAGAATTCCGTAATCTTATATTTAGGTATATAGTCGATTTTCTTGTATTTACACATTTAGCAATAGATATCGAAAATCTTCAAATCATTAGTTTTACATATTTAAGTTAGTTAACCTTCTTGAACGTAATGGATGTGATATAAAGCCATGGCGGCATAACGACAGTGCATTTAGAAGAATTCCGTAATATTATATTTAGGTATAAAGTCGATTTTGTTGTATATACGCATTTAGCAATCGATATCGAAATGCTTCAAATCATTAGTTTAACATATTTAAGTTAATTAACCTTCTTTAACGTATTGAAGTTGACATAAAGCCATGGCGGCATAACGACAGTACATATGGAAGAATTCCGAAGTCTTATATTTATGTAAAAAGTCGATTTTCTTGTATATATACATTTAGCAATCAATATCGAAATGCTTCAAATAATTAGTTTAACATATTTAAGCTAATAAACTTTCTTTAACGAACGGAAGTTGGCCTAGAGCCATGGCGGCATAATGGCAGTGCATTTAGAAGAATTCCGTAATCTTATATTTAGGTATAAAGTCGATTTTTTTGTTTATACACATTTAGCTAGCGATATCGAAATGCTTCAAATCATATGTTTAACATATTAAGTTAATAAACATTTTTTAGCATACTGAAGTCTACATAAAGCCTTAACGGTATAACGGCAGTGCATTTGGAAGAATTCCGAAGTCTTATATTTATGTATAAAGTCGATTTTCTTGTATATACACATTTAGCAATCGATAACGAAATGCTTCAAATCATTAGTTTAACATATTTAAGTTAATTAACCTTCTTCAACGAACGGAAGTTGGCTTAAAGCCATGGCGGCATAACGGCAGTGCATTTAGCAGAATTCCGTAGTCTTATATTAGGTATAAAGTCGATTGTATTGTATATACACATTTAGCTATCGATATCGAAATGCTTCAAATAATTAGTTTAACATATTTAAGCTAATAAACCTTCTTTAACGAACGGAAGTTGGCTTAAAGCCATGGCGGCATAACGGCAGTGCATTTAGCAGAATTCCGTAGTCTTATATTAGGTATAAAGTCGATTGTATTGTATATACACATTTAGCTATCGATATCGAAATGCTTCAAATCATTAGTTTAACATATTAAGTTAATAAACATTTTTTAGCATACTGAAGTCTACATAAAGCCTTAACGGTATAACGGCAGTGCATTTAGAAGAATTCCGTATTGATATAATTTTATATTTAGGTAAAATGTCGATTTTCTTGTATATACACATTTAGCTATCGATATCGAAATGCTTCAAATCATTCGTTTAACATATTTAAGTTAGTTAACCTTCTTTAACGTAATGGAGGTGATATAAAGCCATGGCGGCATAACGACAGTGCATGCAGAAGAATTCCGTAATCCTATATTTGGGTATAAAGTCGATTTTGTTGTATATACGCATTTACCAATCGATATCGAAATGCTTCAAATCATTAGTTTAACATATTTAAGTTAATTAACCTTCTTTAACGATCTGAAGTTGGCATAAAGCCATGGCGGCATAACGGCAGTGCATTTAGCAGAATTCCGTAGTCTTATATTAGGTATAAAGTCGATTGTATTGTATATACACATTTAGCTATCGATATCGAAATGCTTCAAATCATTAGTTTAACATATTAAGTTAATAAACTTTTTTAGCATACTGAAGTCTACATAAAGCCTTAACGGTATAACGGCAGTGCATTTAGAAGAATTCCGTAATGTATAATTTTATATTTAGGTAAAATGTCGATTTTCTTGTATATACACATTTAGCTATCGATATCGAAATGCTTCAAATCATTCGTTTAACATATTTAAGTTAGTTAACCTTCTTTAACGTAATGGAGGTGATATAAAGCCATGGCGGCATAACGACAGTATATTTATATGAATTCCGTTATCTTATATTTAGGTATAAAGTCGATTTTGTTGTACATACACATTTAGCAATCGATATCGAAATGCTTCAAATCATTAGTTTAACATATTTAAGTTAGTTAACCTTCTTTACCGTAATGAAGGTGATATAAAGCCATGGCGGCATAACGACAGTGCATCTAGAAGAATTCCGTAATCTTATATTTAGGTATAAAATCGATTTTGTTGTATATGCGCATTTAGCAATCGATACCGAAATGCTTCAAATCATTAGTTTAACATATTTAAATTAATTAACCCTTTTTAAACGTATTGAAATTGATTAAAGCCATGGCGGCATAACGACAGTACATTTGGAAGAATTCCGTAATCTTATATTTAGGTATAAAGTCGATTTTCTTGTATATACACATTTAGCTATCGATATCGAAATGCTTCAAATCATTAGTTTAACATATTTAAGTTAATTAACCTTCTTTAACGTATTGAAGTTGACATAAAGCCATGGCGGCATAACGACAGTACATTTGGAAGAATTCCGTAGTCTTATATTTATGTATAAAGTCGATTTTCTTGTATATACACATTTAGCATCGATATCGAAATGCTTCAAATCATTAGTTTAACATATTTAAGTTAATAAACCTTCTTTAACGAACTGAAGTTGACATAAAGCCATGGCGGCATAACGGCAGTGCATTTAGAAGAATTCCGTAATCTTATATTTAGGTATAAAGTCGATTTTTTGTATATATACCCATTTAGCAATACGATATCGAAATGCTTCAATCATAAGTTTAACATATTAAGTTAATAAACCTTCTTTAGCGAACTGAAGTTGACATAAAGCCTAGGTATAACGGCAGTGCATTTAGAAGAATTCCGTAATTTTATATTTAGGTATAAAGTCGATTTTCTTGTATACACATTTAGCAATCGATATCGAAATGCTTCAAATAACTGGTTTAACATATTTAAGTTAATAAACCTTCTTTACGAACTGAAGTTACATAAAGCATACGGCATAACGGCAGTATTTAATGAATTCCGTATCTTATATTTAGGTATAAAGTCGATTTTCTTGTATATACACATTTAGCAATCGATATCGAAATGCTTCAAATAATTAGTTTAACATATTTAAGTTAATTAACCTTCTTTACGTAACTGAAGTGACATAAAGCCATGGCGGCATAACGGCAGTGCATTTAGAAGAATTCCGTAATCTTATATTTAGGTATAAAGTCGATTTTCTTGTATATGCACATTTAGCTATCGATATCGAAATGCTTCAAATAATTAGTTTAACATATTTAAGTTAATTAACCTTCTTTATCTTACTGAAGTTTACATAAATCCAAAACGGTATAACGGCAGTGCATTTGGAAGAATTCCGTAATCTTATATTTAGGTAAAAAGTCGATTTTCTTGTACATACACATTTAGCTATCGATATCGAAATGCTTCAAATCATTAGTTTAACATATTTAAGTTAGTTAACTTTCTTTAACGTAATGAAGGTGATATAAAGCCATGGCGGCATAACCACAGTGTATTTAGAAGAATTCCGTAATCTTATATTTAGGTGTAAAGCCGATTTTGTTGTATATACGCATTTAGCAATCGATTTCGAAATGCTTCGAATTATTAGTTTAAATTATTTAAGTTAATTAACCTTCCTTAACGTATTCAAGTTGATGTAAAGCCATGGCAGCATAGCGACAATACATTTGGAAGAATTCCGTAGTCTTATATTTATGTATAAAGTTGATTTTCTTGTATATACCCATTTAGCTATCGATATCGAAATGCTCCAAATCATTACTTTAACATATTTAAGTTAATAAGCCTTCTTTAACGGACGGAAGTTGGCTTAAAGCCATGGCTGCATAACGGCAGTGCATTTAGCAGAATTCCGTAATCTTATATTAGGTATAAAGTCGATTGTATTGTATATACACATTTAGCTATCGATATCGAAATGCTTCAAATCATTAGTTTAACATATTAAGTTAATTAACATTTTTTAGCATACTGAAGTCTACATAAAGCCTTAACGGTATAACGGCAGTGCATTTAGAAGAATTCTGTAATGTTATAATTTTATATTTAGGTAAAATGTCGATTTTCTTGTATATACACATTTAGCTATCGATATCGAAATACTTCAAATCATTCGCGTAACATATTTAAGTTAGTTAACCTTCTTTAACGTAATGATGGTGATATAAAGCCATGGCGGCATAACGACAGTGCATTTGGAAGAATTATGTTATCTTATATTTAGGTATAAAGTCGATTTTGTTGTATATACATATTTAACAATAGAAATCGAGATGTTTCTACTTATTAGTTTAACATATTTAAGTTAATAAACCTTCTTTAACGAACTGAAGTTGGCATAAAGCTATGGCTTCATAACGGCAGTGCATGTAGAAGAATTCCGTTAACTTATATTTAGGTATAAAGTCGATTTTCTTGTATTTACACATTTAGCAATCGATATCGAAATGCATCAAATAACTGGTTTAGCATATTTAAGTTAATTAACCTTCTTTATCTTACTGAAGTTTACATAAAGCAATAACGGCATAACGGCAGTATATTTATATGAATTCCGTTATCTTATATTTAGGTATAAAGTCGATTTTGTTGTACATACACATTTAGCAATCGATATCGAAATGCTTCAATTTATTAGTTTAACATATTTAAGTTAGTTAACCTTCTTTACCGTAATGAAGGTGATATAAAGCCATGGCGGCATAACGACAGTGCATCTAGAAGAATTCCGTAATCTTATATTTAGGTATAAAATCGATTTTGTTGTATATGCGCATTTAGCAATCGATACCGAATTGTTTCAAATCATTAGTTTAACATATTTAAGATAATTAACCCTCTTTAACGTATTGAAATTGATGTAAAGCCATGGCAGCATAACGACAATATATTTGGAGAATTCCGTAATCTTTTATTTAGGTATAAGGTCGATTTTGTTGCATATACACATTTAGCAATCGATATCGAAATGCTTCAAATCATTAGTTTAACATATTTAAGTTAATTAACCTTCTTTAACGTATTGAAGTTGACATAAAGCCATGGCGGCATAACGACAGTACATTTGGAAGAATTCCGAAGTCTTATATTTATGTATAAAGTCGATTTTCTTGTATATACACATTTAGCAATCAATATCGAAATGCTTCAAATAATTATTTTAACATATTTAAGCTAATAAACCTTCTTTAACGAACGGAAGTTGACCTAAAGCCATGGCGGCATAACGGCAGTGCATTTAGAAGAATTCCGTAATCTTATATTTAGGCATAAAGTCGATTTTTTTGTTTATACCCATTTAGCTAGCGATATCGAAATGCTTCAAATCATAAGTTTAACATATTAAGTTAATAAACATTTTTTAGCATACTGAAGTCTACATAAAGCCTTAACGGTATAACGGCAGTGCATTTAGAAGAATTCCGTAATTTTATATTTAGGTATAAAGTCGATTTTCTTGTACAAACACATTTCGCAATCGATATCGAAAGTCTTCAGATAACTGGTTTAAAACATTTAAGTTAATAAACCTCCTTTAGCGAACTGAAGTTGACATAAAGCCATAATTCCGTAGTCTTATATTTAGGCATAAAGTCGATTTTCTCGTATATACACATTTAGCAATCGATATCGAAATGCTTCAAATAATTAGTTTAACATATTTAAGCTAATAAACCTTCTTTAACGAACGGAAGTAGCCTAAAGCCATGGCGGCATAACGCAGTGCATTTAGAAGAATTCCGTAATCTTATATTAGGTATAAAGTCGATTTTCTTGTATATGCACATTTAGCTATCGATATTGAAATGCTTTAAATAATTAGTTTAACATATTTAAGTTAATTAACCTTCTTTATCTTACTGAAGTTTACATAAATCCAAAACGGTATAACGGCAGTGCATTTGGAAGAATTCCGTAATCTTATATTTAGGTAAAAAGTCGATTTTCTTGTACATACACATTTAGCTATCGATATCGAAATGCTTCAAATCATTCGTTTAACATATTTAAGTTAGTTAACTTTCTTTAACGTAATGAAGGTGATTAAAGCCATGGCGGCATAACCACAGTGTATTTAGAAGAATTCCGTAATCTTATATTTAGGTGTAAAGCCGATTTTGTTGTATATACGCATTTAGCAATCGATTTCGAAATGCTTCGAATTATTAGTTTAAAATATTTAAGTTAATTAACCTTCCTTAACGTATTCAAGTTGATGTAAAGCCATGGCAGCATAGCGACAATACATTTGGAAGAATTCCGTAGTCTTATATTTATGTATAAAGTTGATTTTCTTGTATATACCCATTTAGCTATCGATATCGAAACGCTCCAAATCATTACTTTAACATATTTAAGTTAATAAGCCTTCTTTAACGGACGGAAGTTGGCTTAAAGCCATGGCTGCATAACGGCAGTGCATTTAGCAGAATTCCGTAATCTTATATTAGGTATAAAGTCGATTGTATTGTATATACACATTTAGCTATCGATATCGAAATGCTTCAAATCATTAGTTTAACATATTAAGTTAATTAACATTTTTTAGCATACTGAAGTCTACATAAAGCCTTAACGGTATAACGGCAGTGCATTTAGAAGAATTCTGTAATGTTATAATTTTATATTTAGGTAAAATGTCGATTTTCTTGTATATACACATTTAGCTATCGATATCGAAATACTTCAAATCATTCGCGTAACATATTTAAGTTAGTTAACCTTCTTTAACGTAATGATGGTGATATAAAGCCTGGCGGCATAACGACAGTGCATTTGGAAGAATTATGTTATCTTATATTTAGGTATAAAGTCGATTTTGTTGTATATACATATTTAGCAATAAAATCGAGATGTTTCTACTTATTAAGTTGACATAAAGCTATAACTTCTTAACGAACTGAAGTTGGCATAAAGCTATGGCTTCATAACGGCAGTGCAGTAGAAGAATTCCGTTAACTTATATTTAGGTATAAAGTCGATTTTCTTGTATTACACATTTAGCAATCGATATCGAAATGCATCAAATAACTGGTTTAGCATATTTAAGTTAATTAACCTTCTTTATCTTACTGAAGTTTACATAAAGCAATAACGGCATAACGGCAGTATATTTATATGAATTCCGTTATCTTATATTTAGGTATAAAGTCGATTTTGTTGTACATACACATTTAGCAATCGAATCGAAATGCTTCAATTTATTAGTTTAACATATTTAAGTTAGTTAACCTTCTTTACCGTAATGAAGGTGATATAAAGCCATGGCGGCATAACGACAGTGCATCTAGAAGAATTCCGTAATCTTATATTTAGGTATAAAATCGATTTTGTTGTATATGCGCATTTAGCAATCGATACCGAATTGTTTCAAATCATTAGTTTAACATATTTAAGATAATTAACCCTCTTTAACGTATTGAAATTGATGTAAAGCCAAAACTTTATAACGGCAGTGCATTTGGAAGAATTCCGTAATCTTATATTTCGGTAAAAAGTCGATTTTCTTGTATATACACATTTAGTTATCGATATCGAAATGCTTCAAATCATTCGTTTAACATATTTAAGTTAGTTAACCTTCTTTAACGTAATGAAGGTGATATAAAGCCATGGCGGCATAACCACAGTGTATTTAGAAGAATTCCGTAATCTTATATTTAGGTGTAAAGCCGATTTTGTTGTATATACGCATTTAGCAATCGATTTCGAAATGCTTCAAATTATTAGTTTAACATATTTAAGTTAATTAACCTTCTTTAACGCATTGAAGTTGACATAAAGCCATGGCGGCATAACGACAGTACATTTGGAAGAATTCCGAAGTCTTATATTTATGTATAAAGTTGATTTTCTTGTATATACACATTTAGATATCGATATCGAAATGCTTCAAATCATTAGTTTAACATATTTAAAATAATAAACCTTCTTTAACGAACGGAAGTTTTTTTCCTACTGAAGTGTACGTAAAGCCATAACGGTATAACGGCAGTGCATTTGGAAGAATTCCGTAATCTTATATTTAGGTACAAAGTCGATTTTTTTTATATACACATTTAGATATCGATAACGAAATGCTTCAAATCATTAGTTTAACATATTTAAGTTAATTAACCTTCTTTAACGTATTGAAGTCGATATAAAGCCATGGCGGCATAACGACAGTACATTTGGAAGAATTCCGTAATATTATATTTAGGTAAAGAGTCGATTTTGTTGAATATACACATTAGCAATTGATATCGAGCTGGTTCAACTCATTAGTTTAACATATTTAAGTTAATTAACCTTATTTTTCCTACTGAAGTGTACGTAAAGCCATAACGGTATAACGGCAGTGCATTTGGAAGAATTCCGTAATCTTATATTTAGGTATAAAGTCGAATTTTTTTATATACACATTTAGATATCGATATCGAAATGCTTCAAATCATTCGTTTAACATATTTAAGTTAGTTAACCTTCTTTATCGTAAAGAAGGTGATATAAAGCCATGGCGGCATAACGACAGTGCATTTAGAAGAATTCCGTAATCTCATGTTTAGGTAAAAGTTCGATTTTCTTGTATATACACATTTAGCAATCGATAGCGAAATGCTTCAAATCATTAGTTTAACATATTTAAGTTAATTAACCTTCTTTAACGTAATGAAGGTGATATAAAGCCATGGCGGCATAACGACAGTGCATGTAGAAGAATTCCGTAATCTTATATTTAGGTATAAAGTCGATTTTGTTGTATATATGCATTAAGCAATCGATATCGAAATGCTTCAAGTAACTGGTTTAACATATTTAAGTTAATAAACCTTCTTTAACGAACTGAAGTTAACATAAAGCCATTACGGCATAACGGCAGTTCATTTAGAAGAATTCCGTTATAGAGTATTTATGTATAAAGTCGATTTTCTTAAATATTCACATTAAGCAATCGATAACGAAATGCTGCAAATCATTAGATTATCATATTTAAGTTAACTAACCTTCTTTATCTTACTGAAGTTTACTTAATGCCATAACGGCATAACGGCAGTATATTTATATGAATTCCGTTATCTTATTTTTAGGTAAAAAGTCGATTTTGTTGTATATACACATTTAGCAATCGATATCGAAATGCTTTAAATCATTAGTTTAACATATTTAAGCTAATTAACCCTCTTTATCTTACGGAAGTGTACGTAAAGCCATAACGGTATAACGGCAGTTCATTTAGAAGAAATCCGTAATCTTATATTAGGTAAAAAGTCGATTTTCTTGTATATACACATTTAGCAATCGATAACGAAATGCTTCAAATCATTAGTTTAACATATTTAAGTTAATTAACCTTCTTTTACGTATTGAAGTTGATATAAAGCCATGGCGGCATAACGGCAGTGCATGTAGAAGAATTCCGTAATCTTATATTTAGGTATAAAGTCGATTTTGTTGTATATACACATAAGCAATCGATATCGAGATGGTTCAACTCATTAGTTTAACATATTTAAGTTAACTTACCTTATTTTTCTTACTGAAGTGTACGTAAAGCCATATCGGTATAGCGGCAGTGCATTTGGAAGAATTCCGGAATCTTATTTTTAGGTATAAAGTCGATTTTCTTGTATTTACACATTAAGCAATCGATATCGAAATGCATCAAATAACTGGTTTAGCATATTTAAGTTAATTAACCTTCTTTATCTTACTGAAGTTTAAATAAAGCCATAACGGCAGTATATTTATATGAAATCCGTTATCTTATATTTAGTTGTGAAGTCGATTTTCTTGTACATACACATTTAGCAATCGATATTGAAATGCTTCAAATCATTAATTTAACATATTTAAGTTAGTTAACCTTCTTTAACGTAATGAAGGTGATATAAAGCCATGGCGGCATAACGACAGTGCATTTAGAAGAATTCCGTAATCTTATATTTCGGTATAAAGTCGATTTTGTTGTATATACGCATCTAGAAATCGATATCGAAATGCTTCAAATCATTAGTTTAACATATTTAAGTTAATTAACCTTCTTTAACGTATTGAAGTCGATATAAAGCCATGGCGGCATAACGACAGTACATTTGGAAGAATTCCGTAATCTTATATTTAGGTATAAAGTCGATTTTTTTGTTTATACACATTTAGCTAGCGATATCGAAATGCTTCAAATCATAAGTTTAACATATTAAGCTAATAAACATTTTTTAACACACTGAAGTCTACATAAAGCCTTAACGGTATAACGGCAGTTCATTTAGAAGAATTCCGTAATCTTATATTAGGTAAAAAGTCGATTGTCTTGTATATACACATTTAGCAATCGATAACGAAATGCTTCAAATCATTAGTTTAACATATTTAAGTTAATTAACCTTCTTTAACGTATTGAAGTTGATATAAAGCCATGGCGGCATAACGGCAGTGCATGTAGAAGAATTCCGTAATCTTATATTTAGGTATAAAGTCGATTTGGTTGTATATACACATTTAGCAATCGATATCGAAATGCTTTAAATCATTAGTTTAACATATTTAAGTTAACTAACCTTCTTTAACGTAATGAAGGTGATATAAAGCCATGGCGGCATAACGACAGTGCATTTAGAAGAATTCCGTAATCTTATATTTAGGTATAAAGACGATTTTTTTGTTTATACACATTTAGCTAGCGATATCGAAATGCTTCAAATCATAAGTTTAACATATTAAGTTAATAAACATTTTTTAACATACTGAAGTCTACATAAAGCCTTAACGGTATAACGGCAGTGCATTTAGAAGAATTCCGTAATCTTATATTAGGTAAAAAGTCGATTTTCTTGTATATACACATTTAGCAATCGATATCGAAATGCATCAAATAACTGGTTTAGCTTATTTAAGTTAATTAACCTTCTTTATCTTACTGAAGTTTAAATAAAGCCATAACGGCATAACGGCAGTATATTTATATGAAATCCGTTATCTTATATTTAGTTGTGAAGTCGATTTTCTTGTACATACACATTTAGCAATCGATAGCGAAATGCTTCAAATCATTAGTTTAACATATTTAAGTTAATTAACCTTCTTTAACGTAATGAAGGTGATATAAAGCCATGGCGGCATAACGACAGTGCATGTAGAAGAATTCCGTAATCTTATATTTAGGTATAAAGTCGATTTTGTTGTATATATGCATTAAGCAATCGATATCGAAATGCTTCAAGTAACTGGTTTAATATATTTAAGTTAATAAACCTTCTTTAACGAACTGAAGTTAACATAAAGCCATTGCGGCATAACGGCAGTTCATTTAGAAGAATTCCGTTATAGAGTATTTATGTATAAAGTCGATTTTCTTAAATATTCACATTAAGCAATCGATAACGAAATGCTGCAAATCATTAGATTATCATATTTAAGTTAACTAACCTTCTTTATCTTACTGAAGTTTACTTAATGCCATAACGGCATAACGGCAGTATATTTATATGAATTCCGTTATCTTATATTTAGGTAAAAAGTCGATTTTCTTGTATATATACATATAGCAATCGATATCGAAATGCTTCAAATCATTCGTTTAACATATTTAAGTTAGTTAACCTTCTTTAACGTAATGAAGGTGATATAAAGCCATGGCGGCATAACCACAGTGTATTTAGAAGAATTCCGTAATCTTATATTTAGGTGTAAAGCCGATTTTGTTGTATATACGCATTTAGCAATCGATTTCGAAATGCTTCAAATTATTAGTTTAACATATTTAAGTTAATTAACCTTCTTTAACGCATTGAAGTTGACATAAAGCCATGGCGGCATAACGACAGTACATTTGGAAGAATTCCGAAGTCTTATATTTATGTATAAAGTCGATTTTCTTCTATATACAAATTTAGCAATCAATATCGAAATGCTTCAAATAATTAGTTTAACATATTTAAGCTAATAAACCTTCTTTAACGAACGGAAGTTGGCCTAAAGCCATGGCGGCATAACGGCAGTGCATTTAGAAGAATTCCGTAATCTTATATTTAGGTATAAAATCTATTTTTTTGTTTATACAAATTTAGCTAGCGATATCGAAATGCTTCAAATCATAAGTTTAACATATTAAGTTAATAAACATTTTTTAGCATACTGAAGTCTACATAAAGCCTTAACGGTATAACGGCAGTGCATTTAGAAGAATTCCGTAATTTTATATTTAGGTATAAAGTCGATTTTCTTGTACAAACACATTTCGCAATCCATATCGAAATGCTTCAGATAACTGGTTTAAAACATTTAAGTTAATAAACCTCCTTTAGCGAACTGAAGTTGACATAAAGCCATAATTCCGTAGTCTTATATTTAGGCATAAAGTCGATTTTCTCGTATATACACATTTAGCAATCGATATCGAAATGCTTCAAATAATTAGTTTAACATATTTAAGCTAATAAACCTTCTTTAACGAACGGAAGTAGCCTAAAGCCATGGCGGCATAACGGCAGTGCATTTAGAAGAATTCCGTAATCTTATATTAGGTATAAAGTCGATTTTCTTGTATATACACATTTAGCTATCGAATTTGAAATGCTTCAAATCATTAGTTTAACATATTTAAGTTAATTAACCTTCTTTATCTTACTGAATTTTACATAAATCCAAAACGGTATAACGGCAGTGCATCTGGAAGAATTCCGTAATCTTATATTTCGGTAAAAAGTCGATTTTCTTGTATATACACATTTAGTTATCGATATCGAAATGCTTCAAATCATTCGTTTAACATATTTAAGTTAGTTAACCTTCTTTAACGTAATGAAGGTGATATAAAGCCATGGCGGCATAACCACAGTGTATTTAGAAGAATTCCGTAATCTTATATTTAGGTGTAAAGCCGATTTTGTTGTATATACGCATTTAGCAATCGATTTCGAAATGCTTCAAATTATTAGTTTAACATATTTAAGTTAATTAACCTTCTTTAACGTATTGAAGTTGATGTAAAGCCATGGCAGCATAGCGACAATATATTTGGAAGAATTCCGTAGTCTTATATTTATGTATAAAGTTGATTTTCTTGTATATACACATTTAGCAATCGATATCGAAATGCTTCAAATCATTAGTTTAACATATTTAAGTTACTAAACCTTCTTTAACGAACGGAAGTTGGCTTAAAGCCATGGCGGCATAACGGCAGTGCATTTAGAAGAATTCCGTAAACTTATATTAGGTATAAAGTCGATTTTCTTGTATATACACATTTAGCTATCGATATATAAATGCTTCAAATCATTAGTTTA
>JAPZAG010002157.1:0-20847 GCA_027475135.1 Bactrocera correcta
GTTGATATAAAGCCATGGCGGCATAACGACAGTACATTTGGAAGAATTCCGTAATCTTATATTTAGATATAAAGTCGATTTTGTGGTATATACTCATTTAGCAATCAATAGCGAAATGCTTCAAATCATTAGTTTATCACATTTAAGTTAATAAACCTTCTTTAACTCACTGAAGTCTACATAAGGCCTTAACGGCATAACGGCAGTGCATTTAGAATAATTCCGTTATCTTATATTTAGGTATAAATTCGATTTTCTTGTATATACACATTTAGCCATCTATACCGAAATGTCTCAAATCATAAGTTTAACATATTTAAGTTAATAAGGCTTCTTTAACGCACTGAAGTTAACATAAAGCCATGGCGGTATAACGGCAGTGCATGTAGAAGAATTCCGTAATCTTATGCTTAGGTATAAATTCGATTTTGTTGTATATACACATTTAGCAATCGATATCAAGATGCTTCAACTCATTAGTTTAACATATCGACCTTCTTTAACGTATTGAAGTTGATATAAAGCCATGGCGGCATAACGGCAGTGCATGTAGAAGAATTCCGTTATCTTATATTTAGGTATAAAGTCGATTTTCTTGTATATACACATTTAGCAATCGATATCGAGATGCTTCAACTCATTAGTTTAACATATCGACCTTCTTTAACGTATTGAAGTTGACATAGAGCCATGGCGGCATAACAACAGTACATTTGGCAGAATTCCTTAATCTTATATTTAGGTATAAAGTCGATTTTCTTGTATATACACATTTAGCAATCGATATCGAAATGCTTCAAATCATTCGTTTATCACATTTAAGTTAATAAACCTTCTTTAACTCACTGAAGTCTACATAAGGCCTTAGCGGCATAACGGCAGTGCATTTAGAAGAATTCCGTTATCTTATATTTAGGTATAAATTCGATTTTCTTGTATATACACATTTAGCCATCTATATCGAAGTGTCTCAAATCATAAGTTTAACATATTTAAGTTAATAAACCTTCTTTAACGCACTGAAGTCTACATAAAGCCTTAACGGAATAACTGCACTGCATTTAGAAGAATTCCGTAGTTTTATATTTAGGTATAAATTAGACTTTCTTGTATATATGCATTTAGAAATCGATATCGAAGTGCGTCAAATCCTTAGTTTAACATATTTATGTAAATTAAGCTTCTTTAACGTATTGAAGTTGATATAAAGCAGTGGCGGCAGAACGACAGTGCATGTAGAAGAATTCCGTAATTTTATATTTAGGTATAATGTCGATTTTCTTGTAT
Source organism: Bactrocera correcta (assembly GCA_027475135.1). Taxonomy (NCBI): domain Eukaryota; kingdom Metazoa; phylum Arthropoda; class Insecta; order Diptera; family Tephritidae; genus Bactrocera; species Bactrocera correcta. The sequence continues at coordinate 1,288 of JAPZAG010002157.1, forward strand.
ATTTACATTTAGCAAACGATATCGAAATGCTTCAAATCATTAGTTTAACATACTTAAGTTAATAAAACTTCTTTAACGCACTGAAGTCTACATAAAACCTTAACGGTATAACTGCACTGCATTTAGAAGAATTCCGTTACCTTATATTTAAGTATAAATTCGATTTTCTTGTATATACACATTTAGCAAGCGATATCGAAATGCTTCAAATCCTTAGTTTAACATATTTATGTAAATTAACCTTCTTTAACGTATTGAAGTTGATAAAGAGCCATGGCGGCATAACGACAGTACATTTGGAAGAACTCCGTAGTCTTATATTTAGGTATAAAGTCGATTTTCTTGTATATGTGCATTAAGCAATCGATATAGAAATTCTTCAAATAACTGGTTTAGCATATTTAAGTTAATTAACATTCTTTAACGTATTGAAGGTCATATAAAGCCATGGCGCCATAACGACAGTAATTTAGAAGAATTCCGTAATCTTATATTTAGGTATAAAGTCGATTTTCTTGTATATATGCATTTAGCAATCGATATCGAAATGCTTCAAATAACTGGTTTAACATATTTAAGTTAATAAACCTTCTTTAACGCACTGAAGTTAACACAAAGCCATGGCGGCATAACGGCAGTGCATGTAGAAGAAATCCGTAATCTTATAGTTAGGTATAAATTCGATTTTTTTTGTATATACACATTTAGCAATCGATATCGAAATGCTTCAAATCATTAGTTTAACAAATCTAAGTTAATTAACCTTCTTTAGCGTATTGAAGTTGATATAAAGCCATGGCGGCATAACGACAGTACATTTGGAAGAATTCCGTAATCTTATATTTAGGTATAAAGTCGATTTTGTGGTATATACTCATTTAGCAATCGATATCGAAATGCTTCAAACCATTAGTTTAACATATTTAAAATAATTAACCTTCTTTAACGTATTGAAGTTGATACAAACCATGGTGGCACAACAATAGTACATTTGGAAGAATTCCGTATTCTTATATATAGGTATAAAGTCGATTTTCTTGTATATATGCATTAAGCAATCGATATCGAAATTCTTCAAAAAACTGGTTTAACACATTTAAGTTAATAAACCTTCTTTAACGAACTGAAGTTAACATAAAGCCATGGCGGAATAACGGCAGTGCATTTGGAAGAATTCCGTTATCCTATGTTTAGGTATAAAGTCAAGTTTCTTGTACTAGCACATTTAGCAATCGATATCGAAATGCTTCAAATCATTAGTTTGACATATTTAAGTTAAATTACCATCTTTAACCTACCGAAGGTGACATGAAGCCATGGCGGCATAACGGCAGTGCATGTATTTAGAAGAATTCCGTAATTTTATATTTAGGTATAAAATCGATTTTGTTGTATAAACACATTAAGCAATCAATAGCGAAATGCTTCATATCATTAGTTTAACATATTTACGTTAATTAACCCTCTTTGTCTTACTTAAGTCTACGTAAAGCCTTAACGGCATAACGGCAGTGCATTTAGAAGAATTACGTAATCTTATATTTAAGTATAATCATTATTTTAACATATTTAAGTTAATAAGGCTTCTTTAACGCACTGAAGTTAACATAAAGCCATGGCGGTATAACGGCAGTGCATGTAGAAGAATTCCGTAATCTTATGCTTAGGTATAAATTCGATTTTGTTGTATATACACATTTAGCAATCGATATCGAAATGCTTCAAATCATTAGTTTAACATATTAAGTTAATAAACATTTTTTAGCTTAATGAGGTCTACATAAAGCCTTAACGATATAACGGCCGTGCATTTAGAAGAACTCCGTAATGTTATAATTTTATATTTAGGTATAAAGTCGATTTTGTTGTATTTACACAGTTAGCAGTCGATATCGAAATGCTTCAAACCATTAGTTTAACATATTTAAAATAATTAACCTTCTTTAACGTATTGAAGTTGATACAAACCGTGGCGGCATAAAGACATTACATTTGGAAGAATTCCGTAATTTTATATTCAGGTATAAATTCGATTTTCTTGCATATACAAATTTAGCAATCGATATCGAAATGCTTCAAATCATTAGTTTAACATATTAAAGTTAACTAACCATCTTTAACATACTGAAGGTGAAAGAAAGCCATGGCGCCATAACGACAGTAATTTGGAAGAATTCCGTAATCTTTTATTTAGGTATATAGTCGATCTCCTTGTATATACACATTTAGCAATCGATATCGAAATGCTTCAAATAACAGGTTTAGCATATTTAGGTTAATTTTCCTTCTTTATCTTACTGAAGTTTACATTAAGCCATAGCGGCATAACGGCAGTATATTTGGGTGAATTTCGTAATCTTATATTTAGGTATAAAGTCGATTTTCTTGTATATACACATTGAGCTATCGATATCGAAATGCTTCAAATCTTTTGTTTAACATTATAAGTTAATAAATATTTTTTAGCTTACTGAAGTCTACATAAAGCCTTAACGGTATAACGGCAGTGCATTTAGAAGAATTCCGTAATGTTATAATTTTATATTTAGGTATAAAGTCGACTTTCTTGTGTTTGCACATTTAGCAATCGATATCAAATTGCTTCAAACCATTAGTTTAACATATTTAAAATAGTTAAGCTTCTTTAACGTATAGAAGGTGATACAAAGCCATTGCGGCATAACGACAGTACATTTGGAAGAATTCCGTAATCTTATATTTAGGTATAAAGTCGATTTTCTTGTATATACACATTTAGCAATCGATATCGAAATGCTTCAAATCATTAGTATAACATATTAAGTTAATAAACATTTTTTAGCTTAATGAGGTCTACATAAAGCCTTAACGGTATAACGGCAGTGCATTTGGAAGAATTCCGTAAACTTATATTTAGGTATAAAGTCGAATTTGTTGTTTATACACATTTAGCAATCGATATCGAGATGCTTCAACTCATTAGTTTAACATATTTAAGTTAATAAACCTTCTTTAGCGAACTGAAGTTGGCATAAAGCCATGGCGGCATAACGGCAGTGCATGTAGAAGAATTCCGTTATCTTATATTTAGGTATAAAGTCGATTTTCTTGTATATACACATTTAGCAATCGATATCAAAATGCTTCAAATCATTTGTTTAATATATTTAAGTTAATAAACGTTCTTTAGCGCACTGAAGTCTACATAAAGCCTTAACGGTATAACTGCAGTGCATTCAGAAGAATTCCGTAATTTTCTATTTAGGTATAAAGTCGATTTTCTTGTATTTACATATTTAGGAATCGATATCGAAATGCTTCAAATCATTAGATTAACATATTTAAGTTAATTAACCCTCTCTATCTTACTGAAGTCTACATAAAGCCTTAACTTCATAACGGCAGTGCATTTAGAAGAATTCCGTTATCTTATATTTAGGTATAAATTCGATTTTCTTGTATGTACACATTTCGCAAGCGATATCGAATTGCTTCAAATCATTAGTTTAACATATTTAAGTTAATTAACCTTCTTTAACGTATTGAAGTTGATATAAAGCCATGGCGGCATAACGGCAGTGCATTTAGAAGAATTCCGTAATCTTATATTTAGGTATAAATTCGATTTTTTTTTATATACACATTTAGCAATCGATAACGAAATGCTTCAAATCATTAGTTTAACATATTTAAGTTAATTAACCTTCTTTATCTTACTGAAGTTTACATAAAGCCATAACGGTATAACGGAAGTGCATTTGGAAGAATTCCGTTATCTTATATTTAGGTATAAATTCGATTTTTTTTTATATACACATTTAGCTATCGATATCGAAATGCTTCAAATCATTAGTTTAACATATTTAAGTTAATTAACATTCTTTAACGTAATGAAGGTGATATAAAGCCATGGCGGCATAACGACAGTGCATGTAGAAGAATTCCGTAATCTTATATTTAGGTATGTAGTCGATTTTGTTGTATTTACACATTTAGTAATCGATATCGAGATGCTTCGACTCATTAGTTTAACATATTAAGTTAATAAACATTTTTTAGCTTACTGAAGTCTACATAAATCCTTAACGGCATAACGGCAGTGCATTTAGAAGAATTCCGTTATCTTATCTTTCGGTATACATTCGATTTTCTTGTATATACACATTTAGCAAGCGATATTGCTTCAAATCATTAGTTTAACATATTTAAGCTAATTAACCTTATTTATCCTACTGAAGTTTACATAAAGGCATAAAGCCATAGCGGTATAACGGCAGTGCATTTGGAAGAATTCCGTACTCTTATATTTAGGTATAAAGTCGATTTTGTTGTGTTTACACATTTAGCAATCGATATCGAGATGCTTCGACTCATTAGTTTAACATATTAAGTTAATAAACATTTTTTAGCTTACTGAAGTCTACATAAATCCTTAACGGCATAACGGCAGTGCATTTAGAAGAATTCCGTTATCTTATATTTAGGTATAAATTCGATTTTCTTGTATGTACACATTTAGCAAGCGATATCGAATTGCTTCAAATCATTAGTTTAACATATTTAAGTTAATTAACCTTCCTTAACGTATTGAAGTTGATATAAAGCCATGGCGGCATAACGGCAGTGCATTTAGAAGAATTCCGTAATCTTATATTTAGGTATAAATTCGATTTTCTTTTATATACACATTTCGATCTCGATATCGAAACGCTTCAAATCATTAGTTTAACATATTAAATTAATAAATATTTTAAAGTTACTGAAGTCTACATAAAGCTTTAACGGTATAACGGCAGTGCATTTAGAAGAATTCCGTTATCTTATATTTAGGTATAAAATGGGTAACGAAATGCTTCAAGTCATTAGTTTAACATATTAAAGTTAATTAACCTTCTTTAACGATCTGAATTTGGCATATAGCCGCGACGGCATTACGGCAGTGCATGTAGAAGAATTCCGCAATCTTTTATTTAGGTATAAAGTCGATTTTTTTTATATACACATTTAGATATCGATATCGAAATGCTTCAAATCATTAGTTTAACATATTATGTTAGTAAACATTTTTTAGCTAACTGAAGTCTACATAAAGCCTTAACGGTATAACGGCAGTGTATTTAGAAGAACCCCGTTATCTTATATTTAGGTATAAATTCGATTTTCTTGTATATAAACATTTAGCAAGCGATATCGAAATGCTTCAAATCATTAGTTTAACATACTTAAGTTATTTAACCTTTTTTATCCTACTGAAGTTTACATAAAGCCATAACGGTATAACGGCAGTGCATTTGGAAGAATTCCGTAATCTTATATTTAGGTACAAAGTCGATTTTCTTGTATGTACACATTTAGCAATCGATATCGAAATGCTTCAAATCATTAGTTTAACATATTTAAGTTAATTGAAGTTGATGTAAAGCCATGGCAGCATAACGACAATACATTTGGAAGAATTCCGTAGCCTTATATTTATGCATAAAGTTGAATTCCTTGTATATACATATTAAGCAATCGATATCGAAATGCTTCAAATCATTAGTTTAACATATTTAAGTTAATAAACCTTCTTTAATGAACGGAAGTTGGCTTAAAGCCATGGCGGCATAACGGCAGTGCATTTGGAAGAATTCCGTAATCTTATATTTAGGCATAAAGTCGATTTTCTTGTATATACACATTAAGCAATCGATATCGAAATGCTTCAACTCATTAATTTAACATATTTAACTCAATAAACCTTCTTTAACGATCTGAAGTTGGCATAACGGCAGTGGATGTAGAAGAATTCCGTAATCTTATATTTAGGTATAAAGTCGATTTTCTTGTATATACACATTGAGCTATCGATATCGAAATGCTTCTAATCTTTTGTTTAACATTATAAGTTAATAAACATTTTTTAGCTTACTGAAGTCTACATAAAGCCTTAACGGTATAACGGCAGTGCATTTAGAAGAATTCCGTAATGTTATAATTTTATATTTAGGTATAAAGTCGACTTTCTTGTATGTACACATTTAGCAATCGATATCGAATTGCTTCAAACCACTAGTTTAACATATTTAAAATAATTAGCCTTCTTTAACGTATTGAAGGTGATACAAAGCCATGACGGCATAACGATAGTACATTTGGAAGAATTCCGTAATCTTATATTTAGGTATAAATTCGATTTTCTTGTATATACACATTTAGCAATCGATATCGAAATGCTTCAAATCATAAGTTTAACATATTTAAGTTAATTAATCCTCTTTGTCTTACTGAAGTCTACAAAAGCCTTAACGGCATAACGGCGATGCTTTTGGAAGAGTTCCGTAACCTTATATTTAGTTATAAAGTCGATTTTGTTGTATATACGTATTTAGCAATCGATAACGAAATGCCTCAAGTCATTAGTTCAACATATTAAAGTTAACATATTTAAGTTAATTAACCTTCTTTATCTTACTGAAGCTTACATAAAGCCATAACGGTATAACGGCAGTGCATTTGGAAGAATTCCGTAAACTTATATTTAGGTATAAAGTCGAATTTGTTGTTTATACACATTTAGCAATCGATAACGAAATGCTTCAAATCATTAGTTTAACATATTTAAGTTAATTAACCTTCTTTATCTTACTGAAGTTTACATAAAGCCATAACGGTATAACGGAAGTGCATTTGGAAGAATTCCGTAATCTTATATTTAGGTATAAAGTCGATTTTGTTGTATATACTCATTTAGCAATCGATATCGAGATGCTTCAACTCATTAGTTTAACGTATTAAGTTAATAAACATTTTTTAGCTTACTGAAGTCTACATAAAGCCTTAACGGTATAACGGCAGTGCATTTAGAAGAATTCCGTTATCTTATATTTAGGTATAAATTCGATTTTCTTGTATATACACATTTAGCAAGCGATATCGAAATGCCTCAAATCATTAGTTTAACATACTTAAGTTAATTAACCTTCTTTATCCTACTGAAGTTTACATAAGGCCATAACGGTATAACGGCAGTGCATTTGGAAGAATTCCGTAACCTTATATTTAGGTATAAATTCGATTTTCTTGTATATACACATTAAGCAATCGATATCGAATTGCTTCAAATCATTAGTTTAACATATTTAAGTTAATTAACATTCTTTAACGTAATGAAGGTGATATAAAGGCATGGCGGCATAACGACAGTGCATGTAGAAGAATTCCGTAATCTTATATTTAGGTATGTAGTCGATTTTGTTGTATTTACACATTTAGTAATCGATATCGAGATGCTTCGACTCATTAGTTTAACATATTAAGTTAATAAACATTTTTTAGCTTACTGAAGTCTACATAAATCCTTAACGGCATAACGGCAGTGCATTTAGAAGAATTCCGTTATCTTATATTTCGGTATACATTCGATTTTCTTGTATATACACATTTAGCAAGCGATATTGCTTCAAATTATTAGTTTAACATATTTAAGCTAATTAACCTTATTTATCCTACTGAAGTTTACATAAAGGCATAAAGCCATAGCGGTATAACGGCAGTGCATTTGGAAGAATTCCGTACTCTTATATTTAGGTATAAAGTCGATTTTGTTGTATTTACACATTTAGCAATCGATATCGAGATGCTTCGACTCATTAGTTTAACATATTAAGTTAATAAACATTTTTTAGCTTACTGAAGTCTACATAAATCCTTAACGGTATAACGGCAGTGCATTTAGAAGAATTCCGTTATCTTATATTTAGGTATAAAATGGATAACGAAATGCTTCAAGTCATTAGTTTAACATATTTAAGTTAATTAACCTTCTTTAACTATCTGAATTTGGCATATAGCCGCGACGGCATTACGGCAGTGCATGTAGAAGAATTCCGTAATCTCTTTTTTTTTTTTTAGGTATAAAGTCGATTTTCTTTTATATACACATTAAGATATCGATATCGAAATGCTTCAAATCTTTAGTTTAACATATTTAAGTTAATTAATCCTCTTTGTCTTACTGAAGTCTACAAAAGCCTTAACGGCATAACGGCAATGCATTTTTAAGAGCTCCGTAATCTAATGTTTAGTTATAAAGTCGATTTTGTTGTATATACGTATTTAGCAATCGATAACGAAATGCTTCAAGTCATTAGTTTAACATATTTAAGTTAAGATATTTAGGTTAATTAACCTTCTTTATCTTACTGAAGTTTACATTAAGCCATAACGGTATAACGGCTGTGCATTTGGAAGAATTCCGTAAACTTATATTTAGGTATAAAGTCGATTTTGTTGTATATACACATTTAGCAATCGATATCGAGATGCTCCAACTCATTATCTTAACATATTTAAGTTAATAAACCTTCTTTAACGATTTGAATTTGGCATATAGACACGGCGGTTTTACTGCAGTGCATGTACAAGAATTCCGCAATCTTTTATTTAGGTATAAAGTCGATTTTCTTTTATATACGCATTTAGATATCGATATCGAAATGCTTCAAATCATTAGTTTGACATATTAAATTAATAAACATTTTTTAGCTTACTGAAGTCTACATAAAGCCTTAACGGTATAACGGCAGTGCATTTAGAAGAATTCCGTTATCTTATATTTAGGTATAAATTCGATTTTCTTGTATATACACATTTAGCAATCGATAACGAAATGCTTCAAGTCATTAGTTTAATATCTTTAAGTTAATTAACCTTCTTTATCTTACTGAAGTTTACATAAAGCCATATCGGTATAACGGCAGTGCATTTGGAAGAATTCCGTAATCTTGTATTTAGGTATAAAGTCGATTTTGTTGTATATACACCTTTAGCAATCGATATCGATTTATCTTACTGAAGTCTACAAAAGCCTTAACGGCATAACGGCAGTGCATTTAAAAGAATTCCGTTATCTTATATTTAGGTATAAAGTCGATTTTCTTGTGTTTACACATTTAGCAATCGATACCGAAATGCTTCAAATCATTAGTTTAACCTATTTAAGTTAATTCACTTTCTTTAACGTAATGAAGGTGATATAAAGCCACGGCGGCATAACGACAGTGCATGTAGAAGAATTCCGTAATCTTATATTTAAGTGTATAGTCGATTTTCTTGTATTTACGCCATTAGTCATTAGTTAAACATATTTAAGCGAATTAATCCTCTTTATCTTATTGAAGTCTACAAAAGCCTTAACGGCATAACGGCAGTGCATTTGGAAGAGTTCCATAATCTTATATTTAGGTATAAAGTCGATTTTGTTGTATATAGGCATTTAGCAATCGACATCGAAATGCTTCAACTCATTAGTTTAACTAATTTAAGTTAATAAACCTTCTTTAACGATCTGAAGTTGGCATAACGGCAGTGGATGTAGAAGAATTCCGTAATCTTATATTAGGCATAAAGTCGATTTTCTTGTATATACACATTTTTCAATCGATATCGAAATGCTTAAAATCATTTGTTAAACATATTAAGTTAAAAAACATTTGTTAGCTTATTGAAGTCTACATAAAGCTCTAACGGTATAGCGGCAGTGCATTCAGAAGAATTACGTAATGTTATAATTTTATATTTAGGTATGAAGTCCCCTTTCTTGTATTTGCACATTTAGCAATCGATATCGAAATGCCTCAAACCATTAGTTTAACATATTTAGAATAATTAACCTTCTTTAACCTATTGAAGGTGATACAAAGCCATGGCGGCATAACGACAGTGCATGTAGAAGAATTCCGTAATCTTATATTTAGGTATAATGTCGATTTTCTTGTATATACACATTTAGCAATCGATATCGAAATGCTTCAAATCATTAGTTTAACATACTTAAGTTAATAAAATTTCTTTAACGCACTGAAGTCTACATAAACCCTTAACGGTATAACTGCACTGCATTTAAAAGAATTCCGTTATCTTATATTTAAGTATAAATTCGATTTTCTTGTATATACGCATTTAGCAAGCGATATCGAAATGCTTCAAATCCTTAGTTTAACATATTTAATTTAATTAACCTTCTTTAACGTATTGAAGTTGATAAAGAGCCATGGCGGCATAACGACAGTACATTTGGAAGAACTCCGTAGTCTTATATTTAGGTATAAAGTCGATTTTCTTGTATATAAGCATTAAGCAATCGATACCGAAATGCTTCAAATAACTGGTTTAGCATATTTAAGTTAATTAACCTTCTTTATCTTACTGAAGTTTAAATAAAGCCATAACGGCATAACGGCAGTATATTTGGGTGAATTCCGTAATCTTTTATTTACGTATAAAATCAATTTTCTTTTATATACACATTAAGCAGTCGATATCGAAATGCTTCAACTCATTAGTTTAACATATTTAAGTAAATAAACCTTCTTTAACGAACTGAAGTTAATATAAAGCCATAACGGCAGTGCATTTAGAAGAATTATGTAATCTTATATTTAGGTATGAATTCGATTTTTTTTATATACACATTTAGCAATCGATAACGAAATGCTTCAAATCATTACTTTAACATATTTAAGTTAATTAACCTTCTTTATCTTACTGAAGTTTACATAAAGCCATAACGGTATAACTGCACTGCATTTAGAAGAATTCCGTTATCTTATATTTAAGTATAAATTCGATTTTCTTGTATATACACATTTAGCAAGCGATATCGAAATGCTTCAAATCCTTAGTTTAACATATTTAAGTTAATTAACCTTCTTTAACGTATTGAAGTTGATAAAGAGCCATGGCGGCATAACGACAGTACATTTTGAAGAACTCCGTAGTCTTATATTTAGGTATAAAGTCGATTTTCTTGTATATATGCATTAAGCAATCGATACCGAAATGCTTCAAATAACTGGTTTAGCATATTAAATTAATTAACCTTCTTTATCTTACTGAAGTTTAAATAAAGCCATAACGGCATAACGGCAGTATATCTGGGTGAATTCCGTAATCTTTTGTTTACGTATAAAATCGATTTTCTTGTATATACACATTAAGCAATCGATATCGAAATGCTTCAACTCATTAGTTTAACATATTTAAGTTAATTAACCTTCTTTAACGTATTGAAGTTGATATAAAGCCATGGCGGCATAACGGCAGTGCATTTAGAAGAATTCCGTAATCTTATATTTAGGTATAAATTCGATTTTTTTTTATATACACATTTAGCAATCGATACCGAAATGCTTCAGATCATTAGTTTAACATATTTAAGTTAATTAACCTTCTTTATCTTACTGAAGTTTACATAAAGCCATAACGGTATAACGGAAGTGCATTTGGAAGAATTCCGTTATCTTATATTTCGGTATAAAGTCGATTTTGTTGTATATACTCATTTAGCAATCGATATCGAGATGCTTCAACTCATTAGTTTAACGTATTAAGTTAATAAACATTTCTTAGCTTACTGAAGTCTACATAAAGCCTTAACGGTATAACTGCAGTGCATTCAGAAGAATTCCGTAATTTTCTATTTAGGTATAAAGTCGATGTTCTTGTATTTACATATTTAGGAATTGATATCGAAATGCTTCAAATCATTAGATTAATATATTTAAGTTACTTAACCCTCTCTATCTTACTGAAGTCTACATAAAGCCTTAACTTCACAAGGGCAGTGCATTTAGAAGAATTCCGTTATCTTATATTTAGGTATAAATTCGATTTTCTTGTATGTACACATTTAGCAAGCGATATCGAATTGCTTCAAATCATTAGTTTAACATATTTAAGTTAATTAACCTTCTTTAACGTATTGAAGTTGATATAAAGCCATGGCGGCAGAACGACAGTGCATGTAGAAGAATTCCGTAATCTTATATTTAGGTATAATGTCGATTTTCTTGTATATACACATTTAGCAATCGATATCGAAATGCTTCAAATCATTAGTTTAACATACTTAAGTTAATAAAATTTCTTTAACGCACTGAAGTCTACATAAAATCTTAACGGTATAACTGCACTGCATTTAGAAGAATTCCGTTATCTTATATTTAAGTATAAATTCGATTTTCTTGTATATACACATTTAGCAAGCGATATCGAAATGCTTCAAATCCTTAGTTTAACATATTTAAGTTAATTAACCTTCTTTAACGTATTGAAGTTGATAAAGAGCCACGGCGGCATAACGACAGTACATTTGGAAGAATTCCGTAGTCTTATATTTAGGTATAAAGTCGATTTTCTTGTATATATGCATTAAGCAATCGATACCGAAATGCTTCAAATAACTGGTTTAGCATATTTAAGTTAATTAACCTTCCTTATCTTACTGAAGTTTAAATAAAGCCATAACGGCATAACGGCAGTATATCTGGGTGAATTCCGTAATCTTTTATTTACGTATAAAATCGATTTTCTTGTATATACACATTAAGCAATCGATATCGAAATGCTTCAACTCATTAGTTTAACATTTTTAAGTTAATAAACCTTCTTTAACGAGCTGAAGTTAATATAAAGCCATAACGGCATAACGGCAGTGCATTTAGAAGAATTACGTAATCTTATATTTAGGTATGAATTCGACTTTCTTGTATATACTCATTTAGCAATCGATATCGAAAATCTTCAAATAGCTGGTTTAGCATATTTAGGTTAATTAACCTTCTTTATCGTACTGAAGTTTAAATAAAGCCATAACGGCAGTATATTTGGGTGAATTCCGTAATCTTTTATTTACGTATATAATCGATTTTCTTGTATATACACATTAAGCAATCGATATCGAAATGCTTCAACTCATTAGTTTAACATATTTAAGTTAATAAACCTTCTTTAGCGATCTAAAGTTGGCATAACGGCAGTGGATGTAGAAGAATTCCGTAATCTTATAGCTAGGTATAAAGTCGATTTTCTTGTATATACACATTGACCTATCGATATCGAAATGCTTCAAATCTTTTGTTTAACATTATAAGTTAATAAACATTTTTTAGCTTACTGAAGTCTACATAAAGCCTTAACGGTATAACGGCAGTGCATTTAAAAGAATTCCGTAATGTTATAATTTTATATTTAGGTATAAAGTCGACTTTCTTGTATTTGCACATTTAGCAATCGATATCGAATTGCTTCAAACCATTAGTTTAACATATTTTAAATAATTAAGCTTCTTTAACGTATTGAAGGTGATACAAAGCCATGGCGGCATAACGACAGTACATTTGGAAGAATTCCGTAATCTTATATTTAGGTATAAAGTCGATTTTCTTGTATATACACATTTAGCAATCGTTATCGAAATGCTTCAAATCATAAGTTTAACATATTTAAGTTAATTAATCCTCTTTGTCTTACTGAAGTCTACAAAAGATTTAACGGCATAACGGCAGTGCTTTTGGAAGAGTTCCGTAACCTTTTATTTAGTTATAAAGTCGATTTTGTTGTATATACGTATTTAGCAATCGATAACGAAATGCCTCAAGTCATTAGTTCAACATATTTAAGTTAACATATTTAAGTTAATTAACCTTCTTTATCGTACTGAAACTTACATAAAGCCATAACGGTATAACGGCAGTGCATTTGGAAGAATTTCGTAAACTTATATTTAGGTATAAAGTCGAATTTGTTGTTTATACACATTTAGCAATCGATATCAAAATGCTTCAAATCATCAGTTTAATATATTTAAGTTAATAAACGTTCTTTAACGCACTGAAGTCTACATAAAGCCTTAACGGTATAACTGCAGTGCATTCAGAAGAATTCCGTAATTTTCTATTTAGGTATAGAGTCGATTTTCTTGTATTTACATATTTAGGAATCGATATCGAAATGCTTCAAATCATTAGATTAACATATTTAAGTTAATTAACGCTCTCTATCTTACTGAAGTCTACATAAAGCCTTAACTTCATAACGGCAGTGCATTTAGAAGAATTCCGTTATCTTATATTTAGGTATAAATTCGATTTTCTTGTATGTACACATTTAGCAAGCCATATCGAATTGCTTCAAATCATTAGTTTAACATATTTAAGTTAATTAGCCTTCTTTAACGTATTGAATATATGATATAAAGCCATGGCGGCATAACGGCAGTGCATTTAGAAGAATTCCGTAATCTTATATTTAGGTATAAATTCGATTTTTTTTTATATACACATTAAGCAATCGATAACGAAATGCTTCAAATCATTAGTTTAACATATTTAAGTTAATTAACCTTCTTTATCTTACTGAAGTTTACATAAAGCCATAACGGTATAAGGGAAGTGCATTTGGAAGAATTCCGTTATCTTATATTTAGGTATAAAGTCGATTTTGTTGTATATACTCATTTAGCAATCGATATCGAAAATCTTCAAATAGCTGGTTTAGCATATTTAGGTTAATTAACCTTCTTTATCGTACTGAAGTTTAAATAAAGCCATAACGGCAGTATATTTGGGTGAATTCCGTAATCTTTTATTTACGTATAAAATCGATTTTCTTGTATATACACATTAAGCAATCGATATCGAAATGCTTCAACTCATTAGATTAACATATTTAAGTTAATAAACCTTCTTTAACGATTTGAAGTTGGCATAACGGCAGTGGATGTAGAAGAATTCCGTAATCTTATATTTAGGTATAAAGTCGATTCTCTTGTATATACACATTGAGCTATCGATATCGAAATGCTTCAAATCTTTTGTTTAACATTATATGTTAATAAACATTTTTTAGCTTACTGAAGTCTACATAAAGCCTTAACGGTATAACGGCAGTGCATTTAGAAGAATTCCGTAATGTCATAATTTTATATTTAGGTATAAAGTCGAATTTCTTGTATTTGCACATTTAGCAATCGATATCGAATTGCTTCAAACCATTAGTTTAACATATTTTAAATAAATAAGCTTCTTTAACGTATTGAAGGTGATACAAAGCCATGGCGGCATAACGACAGTACATTTGGAAGAATTCCGTAATCTTATATTTAGGTATAAAGTCGATTTTCTTGTATATACACATTTAGCAATCGTTATCGAAATGCTTCAAATCATAAGTTTAACATATTTAAGTTAATTAATCCTCTTTGTCTTACTGAAGTCTACAAAAGCTTTAACGGCATAACGGCAGTGCTTTTGGAAGCGTTCCGTAACCTTTTATTTAGTTATAAAGTCGATTTTGTTGTATATACGTATTTAGCAATCGATAACGAAATGCCTCAAGTCATTAGTTCAACATATTTAAGTTAACATATTTAAGTTAATTAACCTTCTTTATCGTACTGAAGCTTACATAAAGCCATAACGGTATAACGGCAGTGCATTTGGAAGAATTTCGTAAACTTATATTTAGGTATAAAGTCGAATTTGTTGTTTATACACATTTAGCAATCGATATCAAAATGCTTCAAATCATCAGTTTAATATATTTAAGTTAATAAACGTTCTTTAACGCACTGAAGTCTACATAAAGCCTTAACGGTATAACTGCAGTGCATTCAGAAGAATTCCGTAATTTTCTATTTAGGTATAGAGTCGATTTTCTTGTATTTACATATTTAGGAATCGATATCGAAATGCTTCAAATCATTAGATTAACATATTTAAGTTAATTAACCCTCTCTATCTTACTGAAGTCTACATAAAGCCTTAACTTCATAACGGCAGTGCATTTAGAAGAATTCCGTTATCTTATATTTAGGTATAAATTCGATTTTCTTGTATTTTTTTTTTTTTTTTTTTTTTTTTTTTTTTTTTTTTTTTTTTTTTTTTTTTTTTTTTTTTTTTTTTTTTTTTTTTTTTTTTTTTTTTTTTTTTTTTTTTTTTTTTTTTTTTTTTTTTGGGGGGGGGGGGGGGGGGGGGGGGGGGGGGGGGGGGGGGGGGGGGGGGGGAAATTTCCCTAATCTTTTATTTACGTATAAAATCGATTTTCTTGTATATACACATTAAGCAATCGATATCGAAATGCTTCAACTCATTAGATTAACATATTTAAGTTAATAAACCTTCTTTAACGATTTGAAGTTGGCATAACGGCAGTGGATGTAGAAGAATTCCGTAATCTTATATTTAGGTATAAAGTCGATTCTCTTGTATATACACATTGAGCTATCGATATCGAAATGCTTCAAATCTTTTGTTTAACATTATATGTTAATAAACATTTTTTAGCTTACTGAAGTCTACATAAAGCCTTAACGGTATAACGGCAGTGCATTTAGAAGAATTCCGTAATGTCATAATTTTATATTTAGGTATAAAGTCGAATTTCTTGTATTTGCACATTTAGCAATCGATATCGAATTGCTTCAAACCATTAGTTTAACATATTTTAAATAAATAAGCTTCTTTAACGTATTGAAGGTGATACAAAGCCATGGCGGCATAACGACAGTACATTTGGAAGAATTCCGTAATCTTATATTTAGGTATAAAGTCGATTTTCTTGTATATACACATTTAGCAATCGTTATCGAAATGCTTCAAATCATAAGTTTAACATATTTAAGTTAATTAATCCTCTTTGTCTTACTGAAGTCTACAAAAGCTTTAACGGCATAACGGCAGTGCTTTTGGAAGCGTTCCGTAACCTTTTATTTAGTTATAAAGTCGATTTTGTTGTATATACGTATTTAGCAATCGATAACGAAATGCCTCAAGTCATTAGTTCAACATATTTAAGTTAACATATTTAAGTTAATTAACCTTCTTTATCGTACTGAAGCTTACATAAAGCCATAACGGTATAACGGCAGTGCATTTGGAAGAATTTCGTAAACTTATATTTAGGTATAAAGTCGAATTTGTTGTTTATACACATTTAGCAATCGATATCAAAATGCTTCAAATCATCAGTTTAATATATTTAAGTTAATAAACGTTCTTTAACGCACTGAAGTCTACATAAAGCCTTAACGGTATAACTGCAGTGCATTCAGAAGAATTCCGTAATTTTCTATTTAGGTATAGAGTCGATTTTCTTGTATTTACATATTTAGGAATCGATATCGAAATGCTTCAAATCATTAGATTAACATATTTAAGTTAATTAACCCTCTCTATCTTACTGAAGTCTACATAAAGCCTTAACTTCATAACGGCAGTGCATTTAGAAGAATTCCGTTATCTTATATTTAGGTATAAATTCGATTTTCTTGTATGTACACATTTAGCAAGCCATATCGAATTGCTTCAAATCATTAGTTTAACATATTTTTTTTTTTTTTTTTTTTTTTTTTTTTTTTTTTTTTTTTTTTTTTTTTTTTTTTTTTTTTTTTTTTTTTTTTTTTTTTTTTTTTTTTTTTCCCCCCCCCCCCCCCCCCCCCCCCCCCCCCCCCCCCTTAAGCAATCGATATCGAAATGCTTCAACTCATTAGATTAACATATTTAAGTTAATAAACCTTCTTTAACGATTTGAAGTTGGGATAACGGCAGTGGATGTAGAAGAATTCCGTAATCTTATATTTAGGTATAAAATCGATTCTCTTGTATATACACATTGAGCTATCGATATCGAAAAGCTTCAAATCTTTTGTTTAACATTATATGTTAATAAACATTTTTTTGCTTACTGAAGTCTACATAAAACCTTAACGGTATAAAGGCAGTGCATTTAGAAGAATTCCGTAATGTCATAATTTTATATTTAGGTATAAAGTCGAATTTCTTGTATTTGCACATTTGCAATCGATATCGAATTGCTTCAAAACCCTTAGTTTAACATATTTTTAAAAAAATAAGCTTCTTTAAAGTATTGAAGGTGATACAAAGCCATGGCGGCATAACGACAGTACATTTGGAAGAATTCCGTAATCTTATATTTAGGTATAAAGTCGATTTTCTTGTATATACACATTTAGCAATCGTTATCGAAATGCTTCAAATCATAAGTTTAACATATTTAAGTTAATTAATCCTCTTTGTCTTACTGAAGTCTACAAAAGCTTTAACGGCATAACGGCAGTGCTTTTGGAAGCGTTCCGTAAACCCTTTTTTTTAGTTATAAAGTCGATTTTGTTGTATATACGTATTTAGCAATCGATAACGAAATGCCTCAAGTCATTAGTTCAACATATTTAAGTTAACATATTTAAGTTAATTAACCTTCTTTATCGTACTGAAGCTTACATAAAGCCATAACGGTATAACGGCAGTGCATTTGGAAGAATTTCGTAAACTTATATTTAGGTATAAAATCGAATTTGTTGTTTATACACTTTAGCAATCGATATCAAAATGCTTCAAATCATCAGTTTAATATATTTAAGTTAATAAAAGTTCTTTAACGCACTGAAGTCTACATAAAGCCTTAACGGTATAACTGCAGTGCATTCAGAAGAATTCCCTAATTTTCTATTTAGGTATAGAGTCGATTTTCTTGTATTTACATATTTAGGAAACGATATCGAAATGCTTCAAATCATTAGATTAACATATTTAAGTTAATTAACCCTCTCTATCTTACTGAAGTCTACATAAAGCCTTAACTTCATAAAGGCAGTGCATTTAGAAGAATTCCGTTATCTTATATTTAGGTATAAATTCGATTTTCTTGTATGTACACATTTAGCAAACCATATCGAATTGCTTCAAATCATTAGTTTAACATATTTAAGTTAATTAGCCTTCTTTAACGTATTGAATATATGATATAAAGCCATGGCGGCATAACGGCAGTGCATTTAGAAGAATTCCGTAATCTTATATTTAGGTATAAATTCGATTTTTTTTTATATACACATTAAGCAATCGATAACGAAATGCTTCAAATCATTAGTTTAACATATTTAAGTTAATTAACCTTCTTTATCTTACTGAAGTTTACATAAAGCCATAACGGTATAAGGGAAGTGCATTTGGAAGAATTCCGTTATCTTATATTTAGGTATAAAGTCGATTTTGTTGTATATACTCATTTAGCAATCGATATCGAAAATCTTCAAATAGCTGGTTTAGCATATTTAGGTTAATTAACCTTCTTTATCGTACTGAAGTTTAAATAAAGCCATAACGGCAGTATATTTGGGTGAATTCCGTAATCTTTTATTTACGTATAAAATCGATTTTCTTGTATATACACATTAAGCAATCGATATCGAAATGCTTCAACTCATTAGATTAACATATTTAAGTTAATAAACCTTCTTTAACGATTTGAAGTTTGCATAACGGCAGTGGATGTAGAAGAATTCCGTAATCTTATATTTAGGTATAAAGTCGATTCTCTTGTATATACACATTGAGCTATCGATATCGAAATGCTTCAAATCTTTTGTTTAACATTATATGTTAATAAACTTTTTTTAGCTTACTGAAGTCTACATAAAGCCTTAACGGTATAACGGCAGTGCATTTAGAAGAATTCCGTAATGTCATAATTTTATATTTAGGTATAAAGTCGAATTTCTTGTATTTGCACATTTAGCAATCGATATCGAATTGCTTCAAACCATTAGTTTAACATATTTTAAATAAATAAGCTTCTTTAACGTATTGAAGGTGATGCAAAGCCATGGCGGCATAACGACAGTACATTTGGAAGAATTCCGTAATATTATATTTAGGTATAAAGTCGATTTTCTTGTATATACACATTTAGCAATCGATAACGAAATGCTTCAAATCATTAGTTCAACATATTTAAGTT
>JAPZAG010002158.1:0-20822 GCA_027475135.1 Bactrocera correcta
GAAGTTAACATAAAGCCATAACGGTATAATGGCAGTGCATTTGGAAGAATTCCGTAATCTTATATTTAGGTATAAAGTCGATTTTCTTGTATATACACATTAAGCAATCGATATCGAAATGCATCAGATAACTGGTTTAGCATATTTAAGTTAATTAACTTTCTTTATCTTACTAAAGTTTATATAAAGCCATAGCAGTATATTTATATGAATTCCGTTATCTTATATTTAGGTATAAGTCGATTTTGTTGTACATACACATTTAGCAATCGATATTGAAATGCTTCAAATCATTAGTTTAACATGTTTAAGTTAGTTAACCTTCTTTAACGTAATGAAGGTGATATAAAGCCATGGCGGCATAACGACAGTGCATGTAGAAGAATTCCGTAATCTTATATTTGGGTATAAAGTCGATTTTGTTGTATATACGCATCTAGCAATCGATATCGAAATGCTTCAAATCATTAGTTTAACATATTTAAGTTAATTAACCCTCTTTATCTTACTGAAGTCTACAAACGCCTTAACGGCATAACGGCAAAGCATTTAGAAGAATTACGTAATCTTATATTTAGGTATAAAGTCGATTTTCTTTTATATACTCATTTAGCAATCGATATCGAAATGCTTCAAATCATTAGTTTAACATGTTTAAGTTAATTAACCTTCTTTAACGTAATGAAGGTGATATAGAGCCATGGCGGCATAACAACAGTGCATGTAGAAGAATTCCGTAATCTTATATTTAGGTATATAGTCGATTTTCTTGTATTTACGCATTTAGCAATCGATATCGAAAATCTTCAAATCATTAGTTTAACATATTTAAGTTAGTTAACCTTCTTTAACGTGATGAAGGTGATATAAAGCCATGGCGGCATAACGACAATGCATGTAGAAGAATTCCGTAATCTTATATTTAGGTATATAGTCGATTTTCTTGTATTTACGCATTTAGCAATCGATATCGAAAATTTTCAAATCATTGGTTTAACATATTTAAGTTAGTTAACCTTCTTTAACGTAATGAAGGTGATATAAAGCCATGGCGGCATAACGACAGTGCATGTAGAAGAATTCCGTAATCTTATATTTAGGTATAAAGTCGATTTTTTTGTTTTAGCTATCGATATCGAAATGCTTCAAATCATAAGTTTAAGATATTAAGTTAATAAACATTTTTTAGCATATTGAAGTCTACATAAAGCCTTAGCGGTATAACGGCAGTTCATTTAGAAGAATTCCGTAATGTTATAGTTTTATATTTAGGTATAAAGTCGATTTTATGTATATACACATTTCGCAATCGATATCGAAATGCTTCAGATAACTGGTTTAACATATTTAAGTTAATAAACCTCCTTTAGAGAACTGAAGTTGACAAAAAGCCATAATTCCATAGTCTTATATTTAGGCATAAAGTCGATTTTCTTGTATATACACATTTAGCAATCGATATCGAAATGCTTCAAATCATTAGTTTAACATATTTAAGTTAATTAACCTTCTTTAACGAACGGAAGTTGGCATAAAGCCATTACGGCATAACGGCAGTGCACTTAGAAGAATTCCGTAATCTTATATTTAGGTATAAAGTCGATTTTCTTGTATAAACACATTTAGCAATCGATAACGAAATGCTTCAAATCATTAGTTTAACATATTTAAGTTAATTAACCTTCTTTCTCTGACTGAAGTTTAAATAAAGCCATAACGGTATAACGCCAGTGCATTTGGAAGAATTCCGTGAACTTATATTTAGGTATAATGTCGATTTTGTTGTATATACACATTTAGCAATCGATATCGAGATGCTTCAAATCATTAGCTTAACATATTTAAGTTAATTAACCTTCTTTTTCTTACTGAAGTTCACGTAAAGCCATAACGGTATAACGGCAGTGCATTTGGAAGAATTCCGTAATCTTATATTTAGGTATAAAGTCGATTTTCTTCTATATACTCATTTAGCAATCGATATCGAAATGCTTCAAATCATTCGTTTAACATATTTAAGATCGTTAACCTTCTTTAACGTAATGAAGGTGTTATAAAGCCATGGCGGCATAACGACAGTGCATTTAGAAGAATTCCGTAATCTTATATTTATGTATAAAGTCGATTTTCTTGTATATACACATTCAGCAATCGATATCGAAATGCTTCAAAGTTTAAGTTAATAAACCTTCTTTAACGAACGGAAGTTGGCTTATAGCCATGGCGGCATAACGGCAGTGCATTTAGAAGAATTCTGTAATCTTATATTTAGGCATAAAGTCGATTTTCTTGTATATACAGTTTTAGCTATCGATTTCGAAATGCTTCAAATCATTAGTTTAACATATTAAGTTAATAAACATTTTTAAGCATACTGAAGTCTACATAAAGCCTTAACGGTATAACGGCAGTGCATTTAGAAGAATTCCGTAATGTTTTAATTTTATATTTAAGTATAAAGTCGATTTTGTTGTATATTCACATTTTGCAATCGATATCGAAATGCTTCAAATAACCCGTTTAGCATATTTAAATTAATTAACCTTCTTTATCTTACTGAAGTTTACATAAAGCCATCACGGCATAACGGCAGTATATTTATATGAATTCCGTTATCTTATATTTAGGTATAAAGTCGATTTTGTTGTACATACACATTTTGCAATCGATATCGAAATGCTTCAAATCATTCGTTTAACATATTTAAGTTAGTTAACCTTCTTTAACGTAAGGAAGGTGACATAAAGACATGGCGGCATAACGACAGTACATTGGGAAGAATTCCGTAATCTTATGTTTAGGTATAAATTCGATTTTTTTTTACATACACATTTAGCTATCGATATCGAAATGCTGCAAATCATTAGTTTAGCATATTTAAGTTAATTAACATTCTTTAAGGTATTAAAGTTGATATAAAGCCATGGCGGCATAACGACAGTACATTTGGAAGAATTCCGTAGCCTTATATTTAGGTATAAAGTCGATTTTCTTTTATATATGCATTAAGCAATCGATATCGAAATGCTTCAAATACCTGGTTTAACATATTTAAGTTAATAAACCTTCTTTAACAAACTGAAGTTAACATAAAGCCATAACGGTATAATGGCAGTGCATTTGGAAGAATTCCGTAATCTTATATTTAGGTATAAAGTCGATTTTCTTGTATATACACATTAAGCAATCGATATCGAAATGCATCAGATAACTGGTTTAGCATATTTAAGTTAATTAACTTTCTTTATCTTACTAAAGTTTATATAAAGCCATAGCAGTATATTTATATGAATTCCGTTATCTTATATTTAGGTATAAGTCGATTTTGTTGTACATACACATTTAGCAATCGATATTGAAATGCTTCAAATCATTAGTTTAACATGTTTAAGTTAGTTAACCTTCTTTAACGTAATGAAGGTGATATAAAGCCATGGCGGCATAACGACAGTGCATGTAGAAGAATTCCGTAATCTTATATTTGGGTATAAAGTCGATTTTGTTGTATATACGCATCTAGCAATCGATATCGAAATGCTTCAAATCATTAGTTTAACATATTTAAGTTAATTAACCCTTTTATCTTACTGAAGTCTACAAACGCCTTAACGGCATAACGGCAAAGCATTTAGAAGAATTACGTAATCTTATATTTAGGTATAAAGTCGATTTTCTTTTATATACTCATTTAGCAATCGATATCGAAATGCTTCAAATCATTAGTTTAACATGTTTAAGTTAATTAACCTTCTTTAACGTAATGAAGGTGATATAGAGCCATGGCGGCATAACAACAGTGCATGTAGAAGAATTCCGTAATCTTATATTTAGGTATATAGTCGATTTTCTTGTATTTACGCATTTAGCAATCGATATCGAAAATCTTCAAATCATTAGTTTAACATATTTAAGTTAGTTAACCTTCTTTAACGTGATGAAGGTGATATAAAGCCATGGCGGCATAACGACAATGCATGTAGAAGAATTCCGTAATCTTATATTTAGGTATATAGTCGATTTTCTTGTATTTACGCATTTAGCAATCGATATCGAAAATTTTCAAATCATTGGTTTAACATATTTAAGTTAGTTAACCTTCTTTAACGTAATGAAGGTGATATAAAGCCATGGCGGCATAACGACAGTGCATGTAGAAGAATTCCGTAATCTTATATTTAGGTATAAAGTCGATTTTTTTGTTTTAGCTATCGATATCGAAATGCTTCAAATCATAAGTTTAAGATATTAAGTTAATAAACATTTTTTAGCATATTGAAGTCTACATAAAGCCTTAGCGGTATAACGGCAGTTCATTTAGAAGAATTCCGTAATGTTATAGTTTTATATTTAGGTATAAAGTCGATTTTATGTATATACACATTTCGCAATCGATATCGAAATGCTTCAGATAACTGGTTTAACATATTTAAGTTAATAAACCTCCTTTAGAGAACTGAAGTTGACAAAAAGCCATAATTCCATAGTCTTATATTTAGGCATAAAGTCGATTTTTTTGTATATACACATTTAGCAATCGATATTGAGATGGTTCAACTCATTTGTTTAAATTATCTAACAAATGCTTTATGTTCGACCCACCTTATTCAAATAGTTTAGCCTCAGAGCGTTAGCAAAGTTGAAACAAAAATGTGACTATTGCCAAGCGCCTGGTAGGAGTAGAAGAAAGATTGAAGACTTTCCTGAGAGCTCTTTATATTATCTAACCAATGCTTTATGTTTGACCCACCTCGTTCAAATCGTTTACCGGCTAGAGCGTTATCAAAAGTGAAACAAAAATGTGACTATTGCCAAGCGCCTGGTAGATGTAGAACAAAGATTGAAGACTTTCCTGAGAGCTCTTTAAATTATCTAACCAATGTTTTATGTTTGACTCAGCTCGTTTAAATAGTTTACCCGCTAGAGCGTTAGCAAAGTTGAAACAAAAATGTGACAATTGCCAAGCCCCTGATAGGAGTAGAAGAAAGATTGAAGATTTTCCTGAGAGCTCTTTAAATTATCTAACCAATGCTTTGTGTTTGACCGACCTCGTTCCAATAGTTTAGCCGCTAGAGCGTTAGCAAAGTTGAAACAAAGATGTGACTATTGCCAAGCCTTTGATAAGAGTAGAAAGAAAGATTGAAGATTTTCCTAAGAGCTCTTTAAATTATCTAACCAATGCTTTATGTTTGACCCACCTCGTTCCAATAGTTTAGCCGCTAGAGCGTTAGCATAGTTGAAACAAAAATGTGACTATTTCCAAGCCCCTGATAGGAGCAGAAAAAAGATTGAAGACTTTTCTGAAAGCTCTTTAAATTATCTAACCAATGCTTTATGTTTGACTAACCTCGTTTAAATAGTTTACCCGCTAGAGCATTAATAAAAGTGAAACAAACATGTGACTATTTCCAAGCCCCTGATAGGAGTAGAATAAATATTGAAGACTTTCCTGAGAGCTCTTTAAATTATCTAACCAACGCTTTATGTTTGACCCAACTCGTTCCAATAGTTTAGCCGCTAGAGCGTTAGCAAAGTTGAAACAAAAATGTGACTATTGCCAAGCCCCTGATAGGAATAGAAGAAAGACTGAATACTTCCCTAAAAGCTCTTTAAATTATCTAACCAATGCTTAATGTTTGACCCACCTCGTTCCAATAGATTAGCCGCTAGAGCGTTAGCAAAGTTGAAACAAAAATGTGACTATTACCAAGCCCCTGACAGGAGTAGAAGAAAGATTGAAGACTTTCTTGAGAGCTCTTTAAATTATCTAACCAATGCTTTATGTTTGACTCACCTCGTTTCAATAGTTTAGCCTCAGAGCGTTAGCAAAGTTGAAACAAAAATGTGACTATTGCCAAGCCCCTGGTAGATGTAGAAAAAAATTAATGACTTTCCTGAGGGCTCTTTAAATTATCTAACCAATGCTTTATGTTTGACCCACCTCGTTCCAATTGTTTAGCCGCTAGAGCGTTAGCAAAGTTGAAACAAAAATGTGACTATTACCAAGCCCCTGATAGGAGTAGAAGAAAGATTGAAGACTTTCTTGAGAGCTCTTTAAATTATCTAACCAATGCTTTATGTTTGACCCTCCTCGTTCCAATAGTTTAGCCGCTAGAGCGTTAGCAAAGTTGAAACAAAAATGTGACTATTACCAAGCCCCTGATAGGAGTAGAAGAAAGATTGAAGACTTTCTTGAGAGCTCTTTAAATTATCTAACCAATGCTTTATGTTTGACTCACCTCGTTTCAATAGTTTAGCCTCAGAGCGTTAGCAAATTTGAAACAAAAATGTGACTATTGCCAAGCTCCTGGTAGATGTAGAAAAAAAATTAATGACTTTCCTGAGGGCTCTTTAAATTATCTAACCAATGCTTTATGTTTGACTCACCTCGCTCACACAGTTTACCGGCTAGAGCGTTAACAAAAGTGAAACAAAAATGTGACTATATCCAAGCGCCTGATAGTAGTAGAACAAAGATTAAAGACTTTCCTGAGAGCCCCTTAAATTATCTAACCAATGCTTTATGTTTGACCCACCTCGTTCCAATTGTTTAGCCGCTAGAGCGTTAGCAAAGTTGAAACAAAAATGTGACTATTACCAAGCCCATGATAGGAGTAGAAGAAAAACTGATAACTTTCCTGAGAGCTCTTTAAATTATATAACCAATACTTTATGTTTGACCCACCTCGTTCCAATAGTTTAGCCGCTAAAACGTTATCAAAGTTGAAACAAAAATGTGACTATTACCAAGCCCCTGATAGGAGTAGAAGAAAGATTTAAGACTTTCCTGAAAGCTCTTTAAATTATCTAACCAATGCTTTATGTTTGACTAACCTCGTTTAAATAGTTTACCCGCTAGAGCATTAATAAAAGTGAAACAAAAATGTGACTATTACCAAGCCCCTGATAGGAGTAGAAGAAAGATTTAAGACTTTCCTGAGAGCTCTTTAAATTATCTAACCAATGCTTTATGTTTGACTAACCTCGTTTAAATAGTTTACCCGCTAGAGCATTAATAAAAGTGAAACAAACATGTGACTATTTCCAAGCCCCTGATAGGAGTAGAATAAAGATTGAAGACTTTCCTGAGAGCTCTTTAAATTATCTAACCAACGCTTTATGTTTGACCCAACTTGTTCCAATAGTTTAGCCGCTAGAGCGTTAGCAAAGTTGAACAAAAATGTGACTATTGCCAAGCCCCTGATAGGGGTAGAAGAAAGATTTAAGACTTTCCTGAGAGCTCTTTAAATTATGTAACCAATGCCAATGAACATGACTCCATCCTTATGTTTGACTCACCTCGTTCAAATAGTTTACCCGCTAGAGCTAGACTTTCCTGAAAGCTCTTTAAATTATCTAACCAACGCTTTATGTTTGACCCAACTCGTTCTAATTGTTTAGCCGCTAGAGCGTTAGCAAAGTTGAAACAAAAATGTGATTATTGCCAAGCCCCTGATAAGAGTAGAAGAAAGATTGAAGACTTTTTTGAGAGCTCTTTAAATTATCTAACCAATGCTTTATGTTCGGCCCAACTCATTCAAACAGTTTAGCCTCAGAGCGTTAGCAAAGTTGAAACAGAAATGTGACTATTGCCAAGCCCCTGATAGGAGTAGAAGAAAGATTGAAGACTTTTCTGAAAGCTCTTTAAATTATCTAACCAACGCTTAATGTTTGACTAACCTCGTTTAAATAGTTTACCCGCTAGAGCATTAATAAAAGTGAAACAAAAATGTGACTATTTCCAAGCCCCTGATAGGAGTAAAGATTAAAGACTTTCCTGAAAGCTCTTTAAATTATCTAACCAACGCTTTATGTTTGACCCAACTCGTTCTAATTGTTTAGCCGCTAGAGCGTTAGCAAAGTTGAAACAAAAATGTGATTATTGCCAACCCCCTGATAAGAGTAGAAGAAAGATTGAAGACTTTCCTGAGAGCTCTTTAAATTATCTAACCAACGCTTTACGTTTGACGCAACTCGTTCCAATAGTTTAGCCGCTAGAGCGTTAGCAAAGTTGAAACAGAAATGTGACTATTACCAAGCCCGTGATAGGAGTAGAAGAAAGATTTAAGACTTTCCTGAGAGCTCTTTAAATTATCTAACCAATGCTTTATGTTTGACTAACCTCGTTTAAATAGTTTACCCGCTAGAGCATTAATAAAAGTGAAACAAAAATGTGACTATTTCCAAGCCCCTGATAGGAGTAGAATAAAGATTGAAGAATTTCCTGAAAGCTCTTTAAATTATCTAACCAACGCTTTATGTTTGGCCCACTTCGTTCCAATAGTTTAGCTAGAGCTAGAGCGTTAGCAAAGTTGAAACAAAAATGTGACTATTGCCAAGCCCCTGATAAGAGTAGAAGAAAGATTAAAGACTTTCCTGAGAGCTCTTTAAATTATCTAACCAACGCTTTATGTTTGACCCAACTCGTTCTAATTGTTTAGCCGATAGAGCGTTAGCAAAGTTGAAACAAAAATGTGACTATTGCCAAGCCACTGATAGGAGTAGAAGAAAGATTTAAGACTTTCCTGAGAGCTCTTTAAATTATGCAACCAATGCTTTATGTTTGACTAACCTCGTTTAAATAGTTTACCCGCTAGAGCACTAATAAAAGTGAAACAAAAATGTGACTATTTCCAAGCCCCTGATAGGAGTAGAATAAAGATTGAAGACTTTCCTAAGAGCTCTTTAAATTATCTAACCAACGCTTTATGTTTGACCCAACTTGTTTCAATAGTTTAGCCGCTAGAGCGTTAGCAAAGTTAAAACAAAAATGTGACTATAACCAAGCCCCTGATAGGAGTAGAAGAAAGATTTAAGACTTTCCTGAGAGCTCTTTAAATTATGTAACCAATGCTTTATGTTTGACTAACCTCGTTTAAATAGTTTACCCGCTAGAGCATTAATAAAAGTGAAACAAAAATGTGACTATTTCCAAGCCCCTGATAGGAGTAGATTAAAGATTGAAGACTTTCCTGAGAGCTCTTTAAATTATCTAACCAACGCTTTATGTTTGACCCAACTTGTTCCAATAGTTTAGCCGCTAGAGCGTTAGCAAAGTTGAAACAAATTGACTATTGCCAAGCCCCTGATAGGAATAGAAAAAAGACTGAAGACTTTCCTGAGAGCTCTTTAAATTATGTAACCAATGCTTTATGTTTGACTAACCTCGTTTAAATAGTTTACCCGCTAGAGCATTAATAAAAGTGAAACAAAAATGTGACTATTTCCAAGCCCCTGATAGGAGTAGATTAAAGATTGAAGACTTTCCTGAGAGCCCTTTAAATTATCTAACCAACGCTTTATGTTTGACCCAACTTGTTCCAATAGTTTAGCCGCTAGAGCGTTAGCAAAGTTGAACAAAAATGTGACTATTGCCAAGCCCCTGATAGGGGTAGAAGAAAGATTTAAGACTTTCCTGAGAGCTCTTTAAATTATGTAACCAATGCTTTATGTTTGACTAACCTCGTTTAAATAGTTTACCCGCTAGAGCATTAATAAAAGTGAAACAAAAATGTGACTATTTCCAAGCCCCTGATAGGAGTAGAATAAAGATTGAAGACTTTCCTGAAAGCTCTTTAAATTATCTAACCAACGCTTTATGTTTGACCCAACTTGTTCCGATAGTTTAGCCGCTAGAGCGTTAGCAAAGTTGAAACAAAAATGTGACTATTGCCAAGCCCCTGATAGGAATAGAAAAAAGACTGAAGACTTTCCTGAAAGCTCTTTAAATTATGTAACCAATGCTTTATGTTTGACCCACCTCGTTTTAATAGTTTAGCCGCTAGAGCGTTAGCAAAGTTGAAACAAAAATGTGACTATTTCCATGCGCCTGATAGTAGTAGAACAAAGATTAAAGACTTTCCTGAGAGCCCTTTAAATTATCTAACCAATGCTTTATGTTAGACCCACCTCGTTTCATTAGCTCTCGTGAAAGTCCTCAATCTTTCTTCTACTCCTATCAGGGGCTTGGCAATAGTCACATTTTTGTTTCAACTTTGCTAACGCTCTAGCGGCTTAACTTTTGGAACGAGGTGGGTCAACCATAAAGCATTGGTTAGATAATTTAAAGAGCTTTCAGGAAAGTCTTCATTCTTTCTTCTGTTCCTATCAGGGGCTTGGAAATAGTCACATTTTTGTTTCACTTTTATTAATGCTCTAGCGGGGTAAACTATTTAAACGAGGTTAGTCAAACATAAAGCATTGGTTACATAATTTAAAGAGCTCTCAGGAAAGTCTTAAATCTATCTTCTACCCCTATCAGGGGCTTGGCAATAGTCACATTTTTGTTTCAACTTTGCTAACGCTCTAGCGGCTAAACTATTGGAACAAGTTGGGTCAAACATAAAGCATTGATTAGATAATTTAAAGAGCTTTCAGGAAAGTCTTCATTCTTTCTTCTGTTCCTATCAAGGGCTGGACAATAGTCACATTTTTGTTTCATCTTTGCTAACGCTCTAGCGGCTAAACTATTGAAACGAGGTAGGTCAAACATAAAGCATTTGTTAGATAATTTAAAGAGATCTCAGGAAAGTCCCCAATTTTTTTTCTACTCCTACCAGGGGCTTGGAAATAGTTACATTTTTGTTTCACTTTTATTTATGCTCTAGCGGGTAAACTATTTTAACGAGGTGAGTCAAACATAAAGCATTGGTTAGATAATTTATAGAGCTCTCAGGAAAGTCTTCAATCTCTCTTCTACTCCTACCAGGGGCTTGGCAATAGTCACATTTCTGTTTCAACTTTGCTAACGCTCTGAGGCTAAACTATTTGAATGAGGTGGGTCGAACATAAAGCATTGGTTAGATAATTTAAAGAGCTCTCAAGAAAGTCTTCAATCTTTCTTCTACTCTTATCAGGGGCTTGGCAATAGTCACATTTTTGTTTCAACTTTGCTAACGCTCTAGCGGGTAAACTGTTTGAACGAGGTGAGTCAAACATAAAGCGTTGGTTAGATAATTTAAAGAGCTGTCAGGAAAGTATTCAATCTTTGTTCTACTACTATCAGGGGCTTGGTAATAGTCACATTTTTGTTTCAACTTTGCTAACGCTCTAGCGGCTAAACTATTGGAACGAGGTGGGTCAAACATAAAGTATTGGTTATATAATTTAAAGAGCTCTCAGGAAAGTCTTCAATCTTTCTTCCACTGCTATCAGGGGCTTGGTAATAGTCACATTTTTGTTTCAACTTTGCTAACGCTCTAGCGGCTAAACTATTGGAACGAGTTGGGTCAAACATAAAGCGTTGGTTAGATAATTTAAAGGGCTCTCAGGAAAGTCTTCAATCTTTATTCTACTCTTATCAGGGGCTTGGCAATAGTCACATTTTTGTTTCACTTTTGATAACGCTCTAGCGGCTAAACTATTTTAACGAGTTGGGTCAAACATAAAGCATCGGTTAGATAATTTAAAGGGCTCTCAGGAAAGTCTTCAATCTTTCTTCTACTCTTATCAGGGGCTTGGCAATAGTCACATTTTTGTTTCAACTTTGTTAACGCTCTAGCGGCTAAACAATTAGAACGAGTTGGGTCAAACATAAAGCGTTGGTTAGATAATTTAAAGAGCACTCAGGAAAGTCTTCAATTTTTCTTCTACTCCTATCAGGGGCTTGGTAATAGTCACATTTCTGTTTCACTTTTGATAACGCTGTGAGGCTAAACTATTTGAATGAGGTGGGTCGAACATAAAGCATTGGTTAGATAATTTAAAGAGTTCTCAAGAAAGTCTTCAATCTTTCTTCTACTCTTATCAGGGGCTTAGCAATAGTCACATTTTTGTTTCAACTTTTCTAACGCTCTAGCGGCTAAACTATTGGAACGAGTTGGGTCAAACATAAAGCATTGGTTAGATAATTTAAAGGGCTCTCAGGAAAGACTTTAATCTTTGTTCTACTACTATCAGGCGCATGGAAATAGTCACATTTTTGTTTCAACTTTGCTAACGCATTTGGTTAGATAATTTAAAGAGCTTTCAGGAAAGTCTTCAGTCTTTCTTCTATTCCTATCAGGTGCTTGGCAATAGTCACATTTTTGTTTCAACTTTGCTAACGCTCTAGCGGCTATTGCCAAGCCCCTGATAGGAATAGAAGAAAGACTGAATACTTCCCTAAAAGCTCTTTAAATTATCTAACCAATGCTTTATGTTTGACCCACCTCGTTCCAATAGTTTAGCCGCTAGAGCGTTAGCAAAGTTGAAACAAAAATGTGACTATTACCAAGCCCCTGATAGGAGTAGAAGAAAGATTGAAGACTTTCTTGAGAGCTCTTTAAATTATCTAACCAATGCTTTATGTTTGACTCACCTCGTTTCAATAGTTTAGCCTCAGAGCGTTAGCAAATTTGAAACAAAAATGTGACTATTGCCAAGCCCCTGGTAGATGTAGAAAAAAATTAATGACTTTCCTGAGGGCTCTTTAAATTATCTAACCAATGCTTTATGTTTGACTCACCTCGCTCACACAGTTTACCGGCTAGAGCGTTAACAAAAGTGAAACAAAAATGTGACTATATCCAAGCGCCTGATAGTAGTAGAACAAAGATTAAAGACTTTCCTGAGAGCCCCTTAAATTATCTAACCAATGCTTTATGTTTGACCCACCTCGTTCCAATTGTTTAGCCGCTAGAGCGTTAGCAAAGTTGAAACAAAAATGTGACTATTACCAAGCCCATGATAGGAGTAGAAGAAAAACTGATAACTTTCCTGAGAGCTCTTTAAATTATATAACCAATACTTTATGTTTGACCCACCTCGTTCCAATAGTTTAGCCGCTAAAACGTTATCAAAGTTGAAACAAAAATGTGACTATTACCAAGCCCCTGATAGGAGTAGAAGAAAGATTTAAGACTTTCCTGAAAGCTCTTTAAATTATCTAACCAATGCTTTATGTTTGACTAACCTCGTTTAAATAGTTTACCCGCTAGAGCATTAATAAAAGTGAAACAAAAATGTGACTATTACCAAGCCCCTGATAGGAGTAGAAGAAAGATTTAAGACTTTCCTGAGAGCTCTTTAAATTATCTAACCAATGCTTTATGTTTGACTAACCTCGTTTAAATAGTTTACCCGCTAGAGCATTAATAAAAGTGAAACAAACATGTGACTATTTCCAAGCCCCTGATAGGAGTAGAATAAAGATTGAAGACTTTCCTGAGAGCTCTTTAAATTATCTAACCAACGCTTTATGTTTGACCCAACTTGTTCCAATAGTTTAGCCGCTAGAGCGTTAGCAAAGTTGAACAAAAATGTGATTATTGCCAACCCCCTGATAAGAGTAGAAGAAAGATTGAAGACTTTCCTGAGAGCTCTTTAAATTATCTAACCAACGCTTTACGTTTGACGCAACTCGTTCCAATAGTTTAGCCGCTAGAGCGTTAGCAAAGTTGAAACAGAAATGTGACTATTACCAAGCCCGTGATAGGAGTAGAAGAAAGATTTAAGACTTTCCTGAGAGCTCTTTAAATTATCTAACCAATGCTTTATGTTTGACTAACCTCGTTTAAATAGTTTACCCGCTAGAGCATTAATAAAAGTGAAACAAAAATGTGACTATTTCCAAGCCCCTGATAGGAGTAGAATAAAGATTGAAGAATTTCCTGAAAGCTCTTTAAATTATCTAACCAACGCTTTATGTTTGGCCCACTTCGTTCCAATAGTTTAGCCGCTAGAGCGTTAGCAAAGTTGAAACAAAAATGTGACTATTGCCAAGCCCCTGATAAGAGTAGAAGAAAGATTAAAGACTTTCCTGAGAGCTCTTTAAATTATCTAACCAACGCTTTATGTTTGACCCAACTCGTTCTAATTGTTTAGCCGATAGAGCGTTAGCAAAGTTGAAACAAAAATGTGACTATTGCCAAGCCACTGATAGAAGTAGAAGAAAGATTTAAGACTTTCCTGAGAGCTCTTTAAATTATGCAACCAATGCTTTATGTTTGACTAACCTCGTTTAAATAGTTTACCCGCTAGAGCACTAATAAAAGTGAAACAAAAATGTGACTATTTCCAAGCCCCTGATAGGAGTAGAATAAAGATTGAAGACTTTCCTGAGAGCTCTTTAAATTATCTAACCAACGCTTTATGTTTGACCCAACTTGTTTCAATAGTTTAGCCGCTAGAGCGTTAGCAAAGTTAAAACAAAAATGTGACTATAACCAAGCCCCTGATAGGAGTAGAAGAAAGATTTAAGACTTTCCTGAGAGCTCTTTAAATTATGTAACCAATGCTTTATGTTTGACTAACCTCGTTTAAATAGTTTACCCGCTAGAGCATTAATAAAAGTGAAACAAAAATGTGACTATTTCCAAGCCCCTGATAGGAGTAGATTAAAGATTGAAGACTTTTCTGAGAGCTCTTTAAATTATCTAACCAACGTTTTATGTTTGACCCAACTTGTTCCAATAGTTTAGCCGCTAGAGCGTTAGCAAAGTTGAAACAAATTGACTATTGCCAAGCCCCTGATAGGAATAGAAAAAAGACTGAAGACTTTCATGAAAGCTCTTTAAATTATCTAACGAATGCTTTATGTTTGACCCACCTCGTTCCAATAGTTTAGCCGCTAGAGCGTTAGCAAAGTTGAAACAAAAATGTGACTATTTCCATGCGCCTGATAGTAGTAGAACAAAGATTAAAGACTTTCCTGAGAGCCCTTTAATTTATCTAACAAATGCTTTATGTTTGACCTACCTCATTTCAATAGTTTAGCCGCTAGAGCGTCTCAGGAAAGTCTTCAATCTTTCTTCTACTCCTACCAGGGGCTTGGCAATAGTCACATTTCTGTTTCAACTTTGCTAACGCTCTGAGGCTAATCTATTTGAATGAGGTGGGTCGAACATAAAGCTTGGTTAGATAATTTAAAGAGCTCTCAAGAAAGTCTTCAATCTTTCTTCTACTCTTATCAGGGGCTTGGCAATAGTCACATTTTTGTTTCAACTTTGCTAACGCTCTAGCGGCTAAACTATTGGAACCAGGTGGGTCAAACATAAAGCATTCGTTAGATAATTTAAAGAGCTCACAGGAAAGTTCCCAATTTTTCTTCTACCCCTGCCAGGGGCTTGGCAATAGTCACAGTTTTGTTTCAACTTTGATAACGA
This sequence comes from Bactrocera correcta, assembly GCA_027475135.1. Lineage (NCBI taxonomy): Eukaryota > Metazoa > Arthropoda > Insecta > Diptera > Tephritidae > Bactrocera > Bactrocera correcta. Next base: position 15,081 of record JAPZAG010002158.1, read on the forward strand.
TCTAGCGGGTAAACTATTTGCACAAGGTGAGTCACACATAAAGCGTTGGTTAGATAATTTAAAGAGCTGTCAGGAAAGTCTTCAATCTTTGTTCTACTACTAAGGGGCGTGGAAATAGTCACATTTTTGTTTCACTTTTGATAACGCTCTAGCGGGTAAACTGTTTGAACGAGGTGAGTCAAACATAAAGCGTTGGTTAGCTAATTTAAAGAGCTGTCAGGAAAGTATTCAATCTTTGTTCTACTACTATCAGGGGCTTGGTAATAGTCACATTTTTGTTTCAACTTTGCTAACGCTCTAGCGGCTAAACTATTGGAACGAGGTGAGTCGAACATAAAGCGTTGGTTAGATAATTTAAAGAGCTGTCAGGAAAGTATTAAATCTTTGTTCTACTACTATCAGGGGCTTGGTAATAGTCACATTTTTGTTTCAACTTTGCTAACGCTCTAGCGGCTAAACTATTGGAACGAGGTGGGTCAAAAATAAAGCGTTGGTTAGATAATTTATAAAGCTCTCAGGAAAGTCTTCAATCTTTATTCTACTCCTATCAGGGGCTTGGAAATTGTCACATTTTTGTTTCAACTTTGCTAACGCTCTAGCGGCTAAACTATTGGAAACAGTTGGGTCAAACATAAAGCGTTGGTTAGATAATGTAAAGAGCTCTCAGGAAAGTCTTCAATCTTTCTTCTACTCTTATCAGGGGCTTGGCAATAGTCACATTTTTGTTTCACTTTTGATAACGCTCTAGCGGCTAAACAATTAGAACGAGTTGGGTCAAACATAAAGCGTTGGTTAGATAATTTAAAGAGCTCTCAGGAAAGTCTTCAATCTTTATTCTACTCCTATCAGGAGCTTGGAAATAGTCACATTTTTGTTTCACTTTTATTAATGCTCTAGCGGGTAAACTATTTTAACGAGGTTAGTCAAACATAAAGCATTGGTTAGATAATTTAAAGAGCTCTCAGGAAAGTCTTAAATCTTTCTTCTACTCCCATCAGGGGCTTGGTAATAGTCACATTTTTGTTTCAACTTTGCTAACGCTCTAGCGGCTAAACTATTGGAACGAGTTGGGTCAAACATAAAGCATTGGTTAGATAATTTAAAGGGCTCTCAGGAAAGTCTTCAATCTTTCTTCTACTCTTATCAGGGGCTTGGCAATAGTCACAATTTTGTTTCAACTTTTCTAACGCTCTAGCGGCTAAACAATTAGTCTTCAATCTTTCTTCTACTCCTACCAGGGGCTTGGCAATAGTCACATTTCTGTTTAAACTTTGCTAACGCTCTGAGGCTAAACTATTTGAATGAGGTGGGTCGAACATAAAGAATTGGTTAGATAATTTAAACAGCTCTCAAGAAAGTCTTCAATCTTTTTTCTACTCTTATCAGGGGCTTGGCAATAGTCACATTTTTGTTTCAACTTTGCTAATGCTCTAGCGGCTAAACAATTAGAACGAGTTGGATCAAACATAAAGCGTTGGTTAGATAATTTAAAGAACTCTCAGGAAAATCTTCACTCTTTCTTCTACTCCTATCAGGGGCTTGGCAATTGTCACATTTTTGTTTCAACTTTGCTAACGCTCTAAGGCTAAACTATTTGAATGAGGTGGGTCGAACATAAAGCACTGGTTAGATAATTTAAACAATTGAGTTGAACCATCTCAATATCGATTGCTAAATGTGTATATACAACAAATTCGACTTTATGCCTAAATATAAGACTATGGAATTATGGCTTTTTGTCAACTTCAGTTCTCTAAAGGAGGTTTATTAACTTAAATATGTTAAACCAGTTATCTGAAGCATTTCGATATCGATTGCGAAATGTGTATATACATAAAATCGACTTTATACTTAAATATAAAATTATAACATTCCAGAATTCTTCTAAATGCACTGCCGTTATACCGCTAAGGCTTTATGTAGACTTCAGTATGCTAAAAAATGTTTATTAACTTAATATGTTAAACTTATGATTTGAAGCATTTCGATATCGATAGCTAAAACAAAAAAATCGACTTTATACCTAAATATAAGATTACGGAATTCTTCTACATGCACTGTCGTTATGCCGCCATGGCTCTATATCACCTTCATTACGTTAAAGAAGGTTAATTAACTTAAACATGTTAAACGAATGATTTGAAGCATTTCGATATCGATTGCTAAATGTGTATATACAAGAAAATCGACTTTATATCTAAATATAAGATTACGTAATTCTTCTAAATGCTTTGCCGTTATGCCGTTAAGGCGTTTGTAGACTTCAGTAAGATAAAGAGGGTTAATTAACTTAAATATGTTAAACTAATGATTTGAAGCATTTCGATATCGATTGCTAGATGCGTATATACAACAAAATCGACTTTATACCCAAATATAAGATTACGGAATTCTTCTACATGCACTGTCGTTATGCCGCCATGGCTTTATATCACCTTCATTACGTTAAAGAAGGTTAACTAACTTAAATATGTTAAACTAATGATTTGAAGCATTTCAATATCGATTGCTAAATGTGTATGTACAACAAAATCGACTTTATACCTAAATATAAGATAACGGGATTCATATAAATAAACTGCCGTTATGCCGTTATGGCTTTATGTAAACTTTAGTAAGATAAAGAAGGTTAATTAACTTAAATATGCTAAACCAGTCATCTGATGCATTTCGATATCGATTGCTTAATGTGTAAATACAAGAAAATCGACTTTGTACCTAAATATAAGATTACGGAATTCTTCCAAATGCACTGCCATTATACCGTTATGGCTTTATGTTAACTTCAGTTTGTTAAAGAAGCTTTATTAACTTAAATATGTTAAACCAGGTATTTGAAGCATTTCGATATCGATTGCTTAATGCATATATAAAAGAAAATCGACTTTATATCTAAATATAAGACTACGGAAGTTTTCCAAATGTACTGTCGTTATGCCGCCATGGCTTTATATCAACTTCAATACCTTAAAGAAGGTTAATAAACTTAAATTTGTTAAACTAATGATTTGAAGCATTTCGATATCGATAGCTAAATGTGTATGTAAAAAAAAATCGAATTTATACCTAAACATAAGATTACGGAATTCTTTCAAATGTACTGTCGTTATGCCGCCATGGTTTTATTACGTTAAAAAAGGTTAACGAACTTAAATATGTTAAACGAATGATTTGAAGCATTTCGATATCGATAGCTAAATGTGTATATACAAGAAAATCGACTTTTTACCTAAATATAAGATTACGGAATTCTTCTAAATGCACTGCCGTTATGCCGCCATGGCTTTAAGCCAACTTCCGTTCGTTAAAGAAGGTTTATTTACTTAAATATGTTAAACTAATGATAAATGTGTATATACAACAAAATCGACTTTATACATAAATATACGATAGTAGAATTCTTCTAAATGCACTGTCATTATGCCGCTATGGCTTTATATCACCTTCATTACGATAAAGAAGGTTAACGAACTTAAATATGTTAAACTAATGATTTGAAACATTTCGATATCGATTGCTAAATGTGTATATACAAGAAAATCGACTTTATACATAAATATTAAAATTACGGAATTCTTCTAAATGCACTGTCGTTATGCCGCCATGGCTTTATATCACCTTCATTACGTTAAAGAAGGTTAACGATCTTAAATATGTTAAACGAATGATTTGAAGCATTCCGATATCGATAGCTGAAGGCGTATACAAGAAAATCGACTTTTTACCTAAATATAAGTTTACGGAATTCTTCTAAATGCACTGTCGTTATGCCGCTATGGCTTTATATCACCTTCATTACGTTAAAGAAGGTTAACGAACTTAAATATGTTAAACTAATGATTTGAAGCATTTCGATATCGAATGCTAAATGTGTATATACAACAAAATCGACTTTATACATAAATATACGATAACGGAATTCTTCTAAATGCACTGCCGTTATGCCGCCATGGCTTTATATCACCTTCATTACGTTAAAGAAGGTTAACTAACTTAAATATGTTAAACTAATGATTAGAAGCATTTCGATATCGATTGCTAAATGTGTATATACAACAAAATCGATTTTATACCTAAATATAAGATTACGAAATTCTTCCAAATTTACTGTCGTTATGCCGCCATGGCTTTATATCGACTTCAATACGTTAAAGAAGGTTAACGATCTTAAATATGTTAAACGAATGATTTGAAGCATTTCGATATCGATAGCTAAAGGAGTATAGAAGAAAATCGACTTTATACCTAAATATAAGATTACGGAATTCTTCCAAATGCACTGCCGTTATACCGTTATGGCTTTACGTAAACTTCAGTAAGAAAAAGAAGGTTAATTAACTAAAATATGTTAAACTAATGATTTGAAGCATCTCGATATCGATTGCTAAATGTGTATATACAACAAAATCGACATTATACCTAAATATAAGTTTACTTAATTCTTCCAAATGCACTGGCGTTATACCGTTATGGCTTTATGTAAACTTCAGTCAGAGAAAGAAGGTTAATTTACTTAAATATGTTAAACTAATGATTTGAAGCATTTCGTTATCGATTGCTAAATGTGTATATACAAGAAAATCGACTTTATACCTAAATATAAGATTACGGAATTCTTCTAAATGCACTGCCGTTATGCCGTAATGGCTTTATGCCAACTTCCGTTCGTTAAAGAAGGTTAATTAACTTAAATATGTTAAACTAATGATTTGAAGCATTTCGATATCGATTGCTAAATGTGTATATACAAGAAAATCGACTTTATGCCTAAATATAAGACTATGGAATTATGGCTTTATGTCAACTTCAGTTCGCTAAAGGAGGTTTATTAACTTAATTATGTTAAACCAGTTATCTGAAGCATTTCGATATCGATTGCGAAACGTGTATATACAAGAAAATCGACTTTATACCTAAATATAAAATTATAATATTACGACATTCTTCTAAATGCACTGCCGTTATACCGTTAAGGCTTTATGTAGACTTCAGTATGCTAAAAAATGTTTATTATCTTAATATGTTAAACTTATGATTTGAAGCATTTCGATATCGATAGCTAAATGTGTATAAACAAAAAAATCGACTTTTTACCTAAATATAAGATTACGGAATTCTTCTAAATGCACTGCCGTTATGCCGCCATGGCTTTAAGCCAACTTCCGTTCGTTAAAGAAGGTTTATTAGCTTAAATATGTTAAACTAATTATTTGAAGCATTTCGATATCGATTGTTAAATGTGTACATACAAGAAAATCGACTTTATACATAAATATAAGACTTCGGAATTCTTCCAAATGTACTGTCGTTATGCCGCCATGGCTTTATATCGACCTTTAATACGTTAAAGAAGGTTAATTAACTTAAATATGCTAAACTAATGATTTGAAGCATTTCGATATCGATTTCTAAATGCGTAAATACAAGAAAATCGACTATATACCTAAATATAAAATTACGGAATTCTTCTACATGCACTGTCGTTATGCCGCCATGGCTTTATATCACCTTCATTACGTTAAAGAAGGTTAATTAACTTAAATATGTTAAACTAATGATTTGAAGATTTTCGATATCGATTGCTAAATGCGTAAATACAAGAAAATCGACTATATACTTAAATATAAGAATACGGAATTCTTCTACATGCACTGTCGTTATGCCGCCATGGCTTTATATCACCTTCATTACGTTAAAGAAGGTTAATTAAATTAAAAATGTTAAACTAATGATTTGAAGCAT
>JAPZAG010002159.1:0-20799 GCA_027475135.1 Bactrocera correcta
TTTCCGTAATTTTATAATTAGGTAAAAAGTCGATTTTCTTGTATATACACATTTGGCAAACGATATCGAAATGCCTCAAATCATTAGTTTAACATATTTAAGTTAATTAACCCTCTTTATCTTACTGAAGTCTGCAAACGCCTTAACGGCATAACGGCAGTGCATGTAGAAGAATTCCGTTATCATATATTTAGGTATAAAGTCGATTTTCTTGTATATATACATTTAGCAATCGATATCGAAATGCCTCAAATCATTAGTTTAACATATTTAAGTTAATTAGCCCTCTTTATCTTACTGGAGTCTACAAACGCCTTTACGGCATAACGGCAAAGCATTTAGAAGAATTTCGTAATCTTATATTTAGGTATAAAGTCGGTTTTCTTGTATATACTCATTTAGCAATCGATATCGAAATGCCTCAAATCTTTAGTTTAACATATTTAAGATAATTAACCCTCTTTATCTTACTGAAGTCTTCAAACGCCTTAATGGCATAACGGCAAAGCATTTAGAAGAATTCCGTAATCTTATGTTTAGGTAAAAAGTCGATTTTCTTGTATATACTCTTTTAGCAATCGATATCGAAATGCTTCAAATCATTAGTTTGACATATTTAAGTTAAAAAACCTACTTTAAACCGAAGTTAACACAAAGCCATGGCGGCATAACGGCAGTGCATGTAGAAGAAATCCGTAATCTTATATTTAGGTATTAAGTCGATTTTGTTGTATATATGCATTAAGCAATCGATTTCGAAAATCTTCAAAGCATTAGTTTAACATATTTCAGTTAATAAAGCTTCTTTAACGTATTGAAGATGATATAAAGCCATGGCGACATAACGACAGTACATTTGGAAGAATTCCGTAATCTTATATTTAGATATTAAGTCGATTTTCTGTATATACACATTTAGCAATCGATATCGAAATGCTTCAAATCATTAGTTTAACATATCTAAGTTAACTAACCCTCCTTATCTTACTGAAGTCTACAAACGCCTTAACGGCATAACGGCAGTGCATGTAGAAGAATTCCGTTATCATATATTTAGGTATAAAGTCGATTTTCTTGTACATACACATTTAGCAATCGATATCAAAATGCCTCAAATCATTAGTTAGCATATTTAAGTTAATTAGCCCTCTTTATCTTACTGGAGTCTACAAACGCCTTTACGGCATAACGGCAAAGCATTTAGAAGTATTACGTAATCTTATATTTAGGTATAAAGTCGATTTTCTTGTATATACTCATTTAGCAATCGATATCGAAATGCTTCAAATCATTAGTTTAACATATTTAAGTTAGTTAACCTTCTTTAACTAACTGAAGTTGATATAAAGCCATAACTACATAACGGCAGTGCATTTAGAAGAATTCCGTAATCTTATATTTAGCTATAAAGTCGATTTTCTTGTATATACACATTAAGCAACAGATATCGAAATGCTTCAAATAACAGGTTTAGCATATTTAGGTTAATTTACCTTCTTTATCTTACTGAAGTTTCCATAAAGCTATAGCGGCATAACTGCAGTATGTTTGGGTGAATTCCGTAATCTTACATTTAGGTATAAAATCGGGTTTCTTGTATATACACATTTAGCAATCGATATAGAAAAGCTTCAAATAACTGGTTTAACATATTTAAGTTAATTAACCATCTTTAACGTATTGAAGGTGAAATAAGGCCATGGCGCCATAACGACAGTAATTTGCAAGAATTCCGTAATCTTATATTTAGGTATAATCGATTTTCTTGTATATATGCATTAAGCAATCGATATCGAAATGCTTCAAATAACTGGTTTAACATAGTTAAGTTAATAAACCTTCTTTAACTAACTGAAGTTTACATAAAGCCATGGCGGTATAACGGCAGTGCATTTGGAAGAATTCCGTTATCCTATGTTTAGGTATAAAGTCAAGTTTCTTGTACTAGCACATTTAGCAATCGATATCGAAATGCTTCAAATCATTAGTTTAACATATTTAAGGTGAATTACTTTCTTTAACCTACCGAAGGTGACATGAAGCCATGGCGGCATAACGGCAGTGCATGTAGAAGAATTCCGTAGTTTTATATTTAGGTATAAAATTCATTTTTTTGTATAAACACATTTAGCAATTGATATCGAAATGCTTCAAATCATTAGTTTAACATATTTAAGTTAATTAACCCTCTTTATCTTACTTAAGTCTACATAAAGCCTTAACGGTATAACTGCAGTGCATTTCAGAATTCCGTAATCTCGTATTTAGGTATAAATTCGATTTTCTTGAATAGACACATTTAGCAAGCGATATCGAAATGCTTCAAATCATTAGTTTAACATATTTAAGTTAGTTAAAATTCTTTAACGTATTGAAGTTGATATAAAGCCATGGCGGCATAACGGCAGTGCATTTAGAAGAATTCCGTAATCTTATATTTAGGTATAAAGTCGATTTTCTTGTATATACACATTTAGCAACCGATATCGAAATGCTTCAAATAACAGGTTTAGCATATTTAGGTCAATTTACCTTCTTTATCTTACTGAAGTTTCCATAAAGCTATAGCGGCATAACGGCAGTATGTTTGGGTGAATTCCGTAATCTTACATTTAGGTATAAAATCGGGTTTCTTGTATATACACATTTAGCAATCGATATAGAAAAGCTTCAGCTCATTAGTTTATCATATTTAAGTTAATATACCTTCTCTAACGATCTGAAGTGGGCATACAGCCATGGAGGCATAACGGCAGTGCATGTAGAAGAATTCCATAATCTTATATTTAGGTATAAAGTCGATTTTCTTGTATATACACATTATGATATCGATATCGAAATGTTTCAAATCATTAGTTTAACATATTTAAGTGTATAAACATTTTTAAAGCCATAACGGTATAACGGCAGTGCACTTGGAAGAATTCCGTAATCTTATATTTAGGTATAAAGTCGATTTTGTTGTATATACACATTTAGCGATCGATATCGAGATGCTTCAACTCATTAGCTTAACATGTTTAAGTTAATAAACCTTCTTTAACGATCTGAATTTGGCATATAGCCACGGCGGTATTACGGCAGTGCATGTAGAAGAATTCCGTAATCTTTTATTTAGGTATAAAGTCGATTTTCTTTTATATACACATTTAGATATCGATATCGAAATGTTTCAAATCATTAGTTTAACATATTTAAGTTTATAAACATTTTTTAGCTTACTGAAGTCTACATAAAGCCTTAACGGTATAACGGCAGTGCATTTAGAAGAATTCCGTTATCTTATATTTAGGTATAAAGTCGATTTTGTTGTATATACACATTTAGCGATCGATATCGAGATGCTTCAAGTCATTGGTTTAACATATTTAAGTTAATTAACCTTCTTCAACGATCTGAGTTTGGCATATAGCCAAGGCGGCATTACGGCAGTGCATGTAGAAGAACTCATTTAAGCTAATTAACCTTCTTTAACGTATTGAAGTTGATATAGAGCCATTGCGGCATAACGGCAGTGCATGTAGAAGAATTCCGTAATCTTATATTTAGCTATAAAGTCGATTTTCTTGTATATACACATTTAGCAATCGATATCGAAATGCCCCAAATCATTAGTTTTAACACATTTAAGTAAATTAACCTTCTTTAACGATCTGAAGTGGGCATATAGGCACGGCGGCATTACGGCAGTGCAGGTAGAAGAATTCCGTAATCTTTTATTTAGGTATAAAGTCGATTTTCTTTTATATACACATTTAGATATCGATATCGAAATGCTTCAAATCATTAGTTTAACATATTAAGTTAATAAACATTTTTTAGCTTACTGAAGTCTACATAAAGCCTTAACGGTATAACGGCAGTGCATGTAGAAGAATTCCGTTATCTTATATTTAGGTATAAAGTCGATTTTCTTGTATATACACATTTAGCAAGCGATATCAAAATGCTTCAAATCATTAGTTTAAATAATATATTTAAGTTAATTAACCTTCTTTAACGTATTCAAGTTTATACAAAGCCATGGCGGCATAACGGCAGTGCATTTAGAAGAATTCCGTTATCTTGTATTTAGGTATAAAGTCGATTTTCGAGTATATACACATTTAGCAAGCGATAGCGAAATGCTTCAAATCATTAGTTTAACATATTTAAGTTAATTAACCTTTAACGTATTGAAGTTGATATAAAGCCATGGCGGCATAACGGCAATGCATTTAGAAGAATTCCGTAATCTTATGTTTAAGTATAAAGTCGATTTTCTTGTATATACACATTTAGCTATCGATATCGAAATGCTTCAAATCATTAGTTTAACATATTTAAGTTAATAAACGTTCTTTAACGCACTGAAGTCTACATAAAGCCTTAACGGTGTAACTGCAGTGCATTCAGAAGAATTCCGTAATTTTCTATTTAGGTATAAAGTTGATTTTCTTGTATTTACATATTTAGGAATCGATATCGAAATGCCTCAAATCATTAGATAAACACATTTAAGTTAATTAACCCTCTCTCTCTTACTGAAGTCTACATAAAGCCTTAACGGCATAACGGCAGTGAATCCGTTATCTTATATTTAGGTATAAATTCGATTTTCTTGTATATACACATTTAGCAATCGATATCGAGATGCTTCAACTCATTAGTTTAACATATTTAAGTTAATTAACCTTCTTTAACGATCTGAATTTGGCATATAGCCACGGCGGCATTACGGCAGTGCATATAGAAGAATTCCGTTATCTTATATTTAGGCATAAAGTCAAATTTCTTGTATTTACACATTTATCAATCGATATCGAAATGCTTGAAATCATTAGTTTAACATTTTAAATTAATAAACATTTTTTAGCTTACTGAAGTTTACATAAGGCGTTTACGGTATAACGGCAGTGCACTTGGAAGAATTCCGTTATCTTATATTTAGGTATAATTCGATTTTCTTGTATATACACATTTAGCAAGCGATATTGAAATGCTTTAAATCATTAGTTTAACATATTTAAGTTAGTTAACCTTCTTTATCCTACTGAAGTTTACATAGAGCCATAACGGTATAACGGCAGTGCACTTGGAAGAATTCCGTAATCTTATATTTAGGTATAAAGTCGATTTTGTTGTATATACACATTTAGCAATAGATATCGAGATGCTTCAACTCATAAGCTTAACATATTTAACTTAATAAACCTTCTTTAGCGATCTGAACTTGGCATATAGCCACGGCGGTATTATGGCAGTGCATGTAGAAGAATTCCGTAATCTTGTATTTAGGTATAAAGTCGATTTTCTTTTATATACACATTATGATATCGATATCGAAATGTTTCAAATCATTTATTTAACATATTTAAGTTTATAAACATATTTTTAGCATACTTAAGTCTACATTTAGAAGAATTCCGTTATCTTATATTTAGGTATAAAGTCGATTTTGTTGTATATACACATTTAGCGATCGATATCGAGATGCTTCAACTCATTAGCTTAACATGTTTAAGTTAATAAACCTTCTTTAGCGATCTGAATTTGGCATATAGCCACGGCGGTATTACGGCTGTGCATGTAGAAGAATTCCGTTATGTTTTATTTAGGTATAATTCGATTTTCTTTTATATACACAATTAGATATCGATATCGAAATGCTTCAAATCATTAGTTTAACATATTAAGTTAATAAACATTTTTTAGCTTAATGAAGTTTACATAAAGCCATAACGGTATAACGGCAGTGCACGTGGAAGAATTCCGTTATCTTATATTTATGTATAATTCGATTTTCTTGTATATACACATTTAGCAAGCGATATCGATATGCTTCAAATCATTAGTTTAACATATTTAAGTTAATTAACCTTATTTTTCCTGCTGAAGTTTACATAAAGACATAACGGTATCACGGCAGTGCACTTGGAAGAATTCCGTTATCTTATATTTAGGTATAAAGTCGATTTTGTTGTATATACACATTTAGCGATCGATATCGAGATGCTTCAACTCATTAGCTTAACATGTTTAAGTTAATAAACCTTCTTTAACGATCTGAATTTGGCATATAGCCACGGCGGTATTACGGCAGTGCATGTAGAAGAATTCCGTAATCTTTTATTTAGGTATAAAGTCGATTTTCTTTTATATACACATTTAGATATCGATATCGAAATGTTTCAAATCATAAGTTTAATTTATTTAAGTTTATAAACATTTTTTAGCTTACTGAAGTCTACATAAAGCCTTAACGGTATAACGGCAGTGCATTTAGAAGAATTCCGTTATCTTATATTTAGGTATATAGTCGATTTTCTTGTATATACACATATAGCAATCGATAACGAAATGCTTCAAGTCATTAGTTTAACATATTTAAGTTAATTTACCTTCTTCAACGATCTGAGTTTGGCATATAGCCACGGCGGCATTACGGCAGTGCATGTAGAAGAATTCCGTAATCTTTTATTTAGGTATAAAGTCGATTTTCTTTTATATACACATTTAGATATCGATATCGAAATGCTTCAAATCATCAGTTTAACATATTTAAGTTAATTAACCTTCTGTAACGTATTGAAGTTGATATAGAGCCATTGCGGCATAACGGCAGTGCATGTAGAAGAATTCCGTTATCTTATATTTAGGTATAAAGTCGATTTCCTTGTATATACACATTTAGCAAGCGATATCGAAATGCTTCGAATCATTAGTTTAAAATATTTAAGTTAATTAACCTTCTTTAACGTATTAAAGTTGATATAAAGCCATGGCGGCATAACGGCAGTGCATTTAGAAGAATTCCGTTATCTTATATTTAGGTATAATTCGATTTTCTTGTATATGCACATTTAGCAAGCGATATCGAAATGCTTCAACTCATTAGTTTAATATATTTAAGTTAATAAACCTTCTTTAACGAACTGAAGTTGGCATAGAGCCATGGCGGCATTACGGCAGTGCATGTAGAAGAATTCCGTAATCTTTTATTTAGGTATCAAGTCGATTTTCTTGTATATACACATTTAGCAAGCGATATCGAAATGCTTCAAATCATTAGTTTAACATATTTAAGTTAATTAACCTTCTTTAACGTATTGAAGTTGATATAAAGCCATGGCGGCATAACGGCAATGCATTTAGAAGAATTCCGTAATGTTATATTTAGGTATAAAGTCGATTTTCTTGTATATACACATTTAGCAATCGATATCGAAATGATTCAAATCATAAGTTTAACACATTTAAGCTAATTAACCTTTATTAACGTATTGAAGTTGATATAGAGCCATTGCGGCATAACGGCAGTGCATGTAGAAGAATTCCGTTATCTTATATTTAGGTATAAAGTCGATTTTCTTGTATATACACATTTAGCAAGCGATATCGAGATGCTTCAACTCATTATCTTAATATATTTAAGTTAATAAACCTTCTTTAACGATCTGAAGTTGGCATATAGCCACGGCGGCATTACGGCAGTGCATGTAGAAGAATTCCGTAATCTTTTATTTAGGTATAAAGTCGATTTTCTTTTATATACACATTTAGATATCGATATCGAAATGCTTCAAATCATTAGTTTAACATATTAAGTTAATAAACACTTTTTAGCTTACTGAAGTCTACATAAAGCCTTAACGGTATAACGGCAGTACATGTAGAAGAATTCCGTTATCTTATATTTAGGTATAAAGTCGATTTTCTTGTATACACACGTTTAGCAAGCGATATCGAAATGCTTCAAATCATTAGTTTAATATATTTAAGTTAATTAACCTTCTTTAACGTATTGAAGTTTATATAAAGCCATGGCGGCATAACGGCAGTGCATTTAGAAGAATTCCGTAATCTTGTATTTAGGTATAAAGTCGATTTTCGAGTATATACACATTTAGCAAGCAATATCGAAATGCTTCAAATCATTAGTTTAACATATTTAAGTTAATTACCCTTCTGTAACGTATTGAAGTTGATATAAAGCCATGGCGGCATAACGGCAGTGCATTTAGAAGAATTCCGTAATCTTATATTAAGGTATGTAGTCGATTTTCTTGTAAATACACATTTAGCAATCGATATCGAAATGCTTTAAATCATTAGTTTAACATATTTAAGTTAATACACGTTCTTTAACGCACTGAAGTCTACATAAAGCTTTAACGGTGTAACTGCCGTGCATTCAGAAGAATTCCGTAATTTTCTATTTAGGTATAAAGTTGATTTTCTTGTATTTACATATTTCGGAATCGATATCGAAATGCCTCAAATCATTAGATTAACATATTTAAGTTAATTAACCCTCTCTCTCTTACTGAAGTCTACATAAAGCCTTAACGGTATAACGGCAGTGCATTTAGAAGAATTCCGTTATCTTATATTTAGGTATAAAGTCGATTTTCTTTTATATACATATTTAGCAATCGATAACGAAATGCTTTAAATCATTAGTTTAACATATTAAGTTAATAAACACTTTTTAGCTTACTGAAGTCTACATAAAGCCTTAACGGTATAACGGCAGTGCATGTAGAAGAATTCCGTTATCTTATATTTAGGTATAAAGTCGATTTTCTTGTATATACACGTTTAGCAAGCGATATCGAAATGCTTCAAATCATTAGTTTAATATATTTAAGTTAATTAACCTTCTTTATCTTACTGAAATTTACATAAAGCCATAACGGTATAACGGCAGTGCATTTGGAAGAATTCCGTAATCTTATATTAAAGGTATAAAGTCGATTTTGTTGTAAATACACATTTAACAATCGATAACGAAATGCTTCAAATCATCAGTTTAACATATTTAAGCTAATTAACCTTCTTTATCTTACTGAAGTTTACATAAAGCCATAACGGTATAACGGCAGTGCATTTAGAAGAATTCCGTAATCTTATATTTAGGTATAAAGTCGATTTTCTTTTATATACACATTTAGCAATCGATAACGAAATGCTTCAAATCATTAGTTTAACATATTAAGTTAATAAACATTTTTTAGCTTACTGAAGTCTACATAAAGCCTTAACGGTATAAAGGCAAAGCATTTAGAAGAATTCCGTCATCTTGTATTTAGGTATAAAGTCGATTTTCTTGTATATACACATTTAGCGATCGATATCGAGATGCTTTAACTCATTAGTTTAACATATTTATTTTAATAAACTTCCTTTAACGATCTGAAGTTGGCATATAGCCTAGGCGGCATAGCGGCAGTGCATTTAGAAGAATTCCGTAATCTTATATTTAGGTATAAAGTCGATTTTGATGTATATACACATTTAGCAATCGATATCGAAATGCTTCAACTCATTAGTTTAACATATTTAAGTTAATAAACCTTCTTTAACGTATTGAAGTTGATATAAAGCCATGGCGGCATAATGGCAGTGCATTTAGAAGAATTACGTAATCTCATACTTAGGTATGAAATCGATTTTCTTGTATATAAACCTTTAGCAATCGATAACGAAATGCTTCAAATCATTAGTTTAACATATTTAAGTTAATTAATCTTCTTTAACGTATTGAAGTTGATATAAAGCCATGGCGGCATAACGGCACTGCATTAAGAGGAATTCCGTAATCTTATATTTAGGTATAAAGTCGATTTTGTTGTATATACACATTTAGCAATCGATATCGAAATGCTTCAACTCATTAGTTCAACGTATTTAAGTTAATAAACCTTCTTTAACGAGCTGAAGTTGGCATAAAGCCATGGCGGCATAACGGCAGTGCATTTAGAAGAATTCCGTAATCTTATATTTAGGTATAAAGTCGATTTTCTTTTATATACACATTTAGCAATCGATAACGAAATGCTTCAAATCATTAGTTTAACATATTTAAGTTAACTAACCTTCTTTATCTTACTGAAGTTTACATAAAGCCATAACGGTATAACGGCAGTGCATTGGGAAGAATTCCGTAATCTTATATTTAGGTATAAAGTCGATTTTGTTGTATATACACATTTAGCAATCGATATCGAGATGCTTCAACACACTAGTTTAACATATTAAGTTAATAAACATTTTTTAGCTTACTGAAGTTTACATAAAGCCTTAACGGTATAACGACAGTGCATTTAGAAGAATTCGTTATCTTATATTTAGGTATAAATTCGATTTTCTTGTATATACACATTTAGCAAGCGAGCAGTGCATTTAGAAGAATTCCGTTATCTTATATTTAGGTATAAATTCTATTTTCTCGTATATACACATTTAGCAAGCGATATCGAAATGCTTCAAATCATTAGTTTAACATATTTAAGTTAATTAACCTTCTTTATCCTACTGAAGTTTACATAAAGCCATAACGGTATAACGGCAATGCATTTGGAAGAATTCCGTAATCTAATATTTAGGTATAAAGTCGATTTTGTTGTATATACACATTTAGCAATCGATATCGAGATGCTTCGACTCATTAGCTCAACATATTTAAGTTAATAATCCTTCTTTAACGATCTGAATTTGGCATATAGCCACGGCGGTATTACGGCAGTGCATTTAGAAGAATTCCGTAATCTTCTATTTAGGTATAAAGTCGATTTTCTTGTTTTTACATATTAAGCAATCGATATTGAAATGCTTCAAATCATTAGTTTAACATATTTAAGTTAATTAACCCTCTCTATCTTAGTGAATTCTACATAAAGCCTAAACGGCATAACGGCAGTGCATTTAAAAGAATTCCGTTATCTCATATTTAGGTGTAAAGTCGATTTTGTTGTATATACACATTTAGCAAGCGGTATCGAAATGCTTCAACTCATTAGTTTAACATATTTAAGTTAATTAACCTTCTTTAACGTATTGAAGTTGATATAAAGGCATGGCGGCATAACGGCAGTGCATTTAGAAGCATTCCGTAATCTTATATTTAGGTATAAAGTCGATTTTGTTGTATATACACATTTAGCAAGCGATATCGAAATGCTTCAACTCATTAGTTTAACATATTTAAGTTAATTAACCTTATTTAACGTATTGAAGTTGATATAAAGCCATGGCGGCATAACGGCAGTGCATTTAGAAGAATTCCGTAATCTTATATTTAGGTATAAAGTCGATTTTCTTGTATATACACAGTTAGCAAGCGATATCGAAATGCTTCAAATCATTAGTTTAACATATTTAAGTTAATTAACCTTCTTTAACGTATTGAAGTTGATATAAAGCCATGGCGGCATAACGGCAGTGCATTTAGAAGAATTCCGTAATCTTATATTTAGGTATAAAGTCGATTTTCTTGTATATACACAGTTAGCAAGCGATATCGAAATGATTCAAATCATTAGTTTAACATATTTAAGTTAATTAACCTTCTTTAACGTATTGAAGTTGATATAAAGCCATGGCGGCATAACGGCAGTGCATTTAGAAGAATTCCGTAATCTTATATTTAGGTATAAAGTCGATTTTGTTGTATATACACATTTAGCAAGCGATATCGAAATGCTTCAACTCATTAGTTTAACATATTTAAGTTAATTAACCTTATTTAACGTATTGAAGTTGATATAAAGCCATGGCGGCATAACGGCAGTGCATTTAGAAGAATTCCGTAATCTTATATTTAGGTATAAAGTCGATTTTCTTGTATATACACAGTTAGCAAGCGATATCGAAATGCTTCAAATCATTAGTTTAACATATTTAAGTTAATTAAACTTCTTTAACGTATTGAAGTCGATATAAAGCCATGGCGGCATAACGGCAGTGCATTTAGAAGAATTCCGTAATCTTATATTTAGGTATAAAGTCGATTTTCTTGTATATACACAGTTAGCAAGCGATATCGAAATGCTTCAAATCATTAGTTTAACATATTTAAGTTAATAAACCTTCTTTAACGATCTGAAGTTGGCATAACGTCAGTGGATGTAGAAGAATTCCGTAATCTTATATTTAGGTATAAAGTCGATTTTCTTGTATATACACATTGAGCTATCGATATCGAAATGCTTCAAATCATTTGTTTAACATTATAAGTTAAAAAACATTTTTTAGCTTACTGAAGTCTACATAACGCCTTAACGGTATAACGGCAGTGCATTTAGAAGAATTCCGTAATCTTATATTTAGGTATAAAGTCGATTTTCTTGTATATACACATTTAGCAATCGATATCGAAATGCTTCAAATCATAGGTTTAACATATTTAAGCTAATTAATCCTCTTTGTCTTACTGAAGTCTACAAAAGCTTTAACTGCATAACGACAGTGCATTTGGAAGAGTTCCGAAATCTTATATTTAGGTATAAAGTCGATTTTGTTGTATATACGCATTTAGCAATCGATAACGAAATGCTTCAAGTCATTAGTTTAACATATTTAACCCTTAACAAACCTGAGCCCTATATCAGTTACGTAACCACCTGAGCACGGTCACTGTGACCGCAGTGTATCCGAACACTTGAATTTTTTTAGGATTTTAAGGTTTTATTATAAGAATACATTAATAAAACTCTTTAATATATACTAAATTATTTATTTAACTGAAAAAGGAAAAAAAACAAAACATATTTTTCTCATAAATGTGAACAATTGAATTGCTGGCACATTGTAACTAATATTACATAGTAGTTTACAAATTGAGATCTATCCACATAGGAACAAAATGTTATATAAAATTCTGTCTTTCTTTAAAGAATATAATAATGTTCTAATGACATAAAAAAATAAAAGTTAAAAAAAAAAAAACAAAACTTCGAGAAAATTACAGGGGGTAAATTCTTAAAATTTTTCACGACAACTTTTGCACGCTTTCTTAGAACATTCCACACAGATTGGATTTTTACATATAAAACACAAACGAAATTTTTTTCGTTTCTTCTTGGGATCACAAGTTGAACACGTTTTACGTTTTTCAAGATGATCAGCTTCAGAAACAGAAGGAAATTTTTTCTTCTATTTTCAAGATCCGGCGAATAGAAGTTTTGATGTCACGAGGAGTGTGCTTGTTATTTTCTCGACGATTCATGTGTGGCATGGTCAGATCTTCTGCTAGCTGCTTCATAAATTTAAATCTACTTCTTACTCATGACATAAGCATTGGAAGCTGATATATCTAACAGAGGATAAAAAATGCACAAAGGCCATCTTTGCGTTCGTCGCGCCGTGGTATAGTTCGCACACCTTTGATCCAATAAATCAACGCCAATTTAAGTTTCATTGTAGTATAATATTATTTCGGGCTGTTTTGTATTATCGTCTACGTTTGCTGTATGGTGCATTCTGGAAATTAACACCACAGCAGGGTTTTTTTCTCGGCACAAAAGATGCCAAAGTAATTTTTTTTGTAAAACCGAAAAGCGAGGTTCCAATTTCTCGTCGCCGATTTGGTTTGAATTCTGGCGGAATTTCTGTTTTTTTTTTTTTTTTTTAAGTACCCACAAGAGATAACTTTTTATCTTTCAAAACATCGACTAGCTCAACTGAACAAAACCAATTATCAGCAGTGATGTTTCTATTCGACCCTTCAATTGGAGATATGAGTCGTAAAACTGCTTGAGTAGGTTTTGAAAATCGAGTGTGTTCTGATGTCAAATTGGTCCCGTCCGAGTCTTTACCTAAATATATGTAAGCATTGAGTAAATAACCATTTCGGGCATCTGTAAGGCACATAATTTTTAAAGCCATATTTAGCGGGCTTCTTTGGCATAAACACCCTAAAACGACACCGACCTCGAAAAGCTACCAGCATCTCATCAATACAGACACAGGAATGAAAGAGCTGAATAGCCCGGCGATTGGAGCAGAAATGTCAGTCTCTCGCCGTTGCGCTCTTGTTTCTGCATCATCGAAACGAATTGCTTTCATCAAAATCTCGAATCTATTTTTACTTAGAATGCAACGATATATTTCTCTTCCTGAGCCATCAGAACTATACCTCCACGCATAATGTTCCCGATTGTCTTTAAAAATAGCTGTATAGAATAAAAAACTAATAAATGCTTTTAACTCTATGAGATCAACATCATGAACACAGCCTTGGTTTTTATATCTTGGTCGTAACTGCCTTATTTTGTCGTTGGTATGTATCACTATGTTTTCCAGCATCTCATCTGTAAATAAAATGCTCCAAAGGTCAAGAGGTGTTGTAGAATCATTGAGAACTTCATGACAGGCCGATTGAAGTCCTTGTCCTTGCGATACAATGTTATACCGCTGAGTTCTAGTACGACTAGCAATTGGCACAGAAGACCACCGAAAACGTTTTTTTCCCAAAAATAGTTCCAATTTCTAGTCTGGAGTTGTGACAAGGGTAACTCGTCTTCTGAAGAAAATTCCTCAAATATACCTCCCTCCGGCTGTCCATCGGCACTTTGACACTTGCAGGCAGTCATCAGATTCACAGTCATCTAAAAACCCCGGGAACTTCTAAATCCTCAGGGTCTATATCACTGCAACTCTCATCCAGGATTTGCTCCACATCCGACAGTTCTTCCTCTAACTATCTCCTAATATTTTCGATGTTTACATCCATTTTTACTCTAAAACAATAAACATAAACGTTATTGTGTGTAATCACATAACTACCTGCACGCAGTCACCATGACCGCTATCAAAATATTTTTACTCACCCAAGTCAAACGAGCGCACTTGTATGCTTGCCGAGCGCACACGCGACACTAAACCACCACCAGAAAAGGTACACGAACGCACACTAACACGCGATAACGAACTCCTACGAAATTAAAATTCAAAAAGTCGTTGCGTTCACCACGACCGCTGGCAGGTGGTTAAAGGTTAAGATAATTAACCCTCTTTATCTTACTGAAGCCTACAAAAGCCTTAACGGCATAACGGCAGTGCATTTAGAAGAATTCCGTAATCCTCTATTTAGGTATAAAGTCGATTTTTTTGTATATACTCATTTAGCAATCCATATCGAAATGCTTCGAATCATTAGTTTAACATATTTAAGTTAATTAACCCTCTTTATCTTACTGAAGTCTACAAAAGCCTTAACGGCATAACGGCAGTGCATTTCGAAGAATTCCGTAATCTTATATTTAGGTATAAAGTCGATTTTCTTGTATATACTCATTTAGCAAGCGATATCGAAATGCTTCAAATCATTTGTCTAACATATTTAAGTAAATTAATCCTCTTTTTCTTACTGAGGTCTACAAAAGCCTTAACGGCATAACGGCAGTGCATTTAGAAGAATTACGTAGTCTTATATTTAGGTATGAATTCGAATTTCTTGTATATACTCATTTAGCAGTCGATATCGAAATGCTTCAAATCATTAGTGTAACATATTTAAGTTAATAAATCTTCTTTAACGTATTGAAGGTGATACAAAGCCATGGCGGCATAACGACAGTACATTTGGAAGAATTCCGTAATCTTATATTTAGGTATAAAGTCGATTTTCTTGTATATACACATTTAGCAATCGATATCGAAATGCTTCAAATCATTAGTTTAACATATTTAAGTAAATTAGTCCTCTTTTTCTTACTGAAGTCTACAAAAGCCTTAACGGCATAACGGCAGTGCATTTGGAAGAGTTCCGTAATCTTATATTTAGGTATTAAGTAGATTTTGTTGTATATACGCATTTAGCAATCGACATCGAAATGCTTCAAATCATGAGTTTAACATATTTAAGATAATTAACCCTCTTTATCTTACTGAAGTCTAAAAAGCCTTAACGGCATAACGGCAGTGCATTTAGAAGAATTCCGTAAACCTCTATTTAGGTATAAAGTCGATTTTTTTGTATATACTCATTTAGCAATCCATATCGAAATGCTTCGAATCATTAGTTTAACATATTTAAGTTAAATAACCCTCTTTATTTTACTGAAGTCTACAAACGCCATAACGGCATAACGGCAGTGAATTTCGAAGAATTCCGTAATCTTATATTTAGGTATAAAGTCGATATTCTTGTATATACTCATTTAGCAATCGATATCGAAATGCTTCAAATAATTGGGTTTTAAAATATTTTAAATTAATTAAAACCCTTTTTTAAGGAATTAAGGTTAAATAAAGCCATGGACAAAAACAGTGCATTTAAAAAAATTCCGTTAAACTTATATTTAGGTATAAAGTCGATTTTCTTGTATAACACATTTAGCAATCGATATCGAAATGCTTCAAATCATTAGTTTAAATATTTAAGTTAATTAAAAATTCTTTAACGAAGGGGAAATTTTAAAAAAGCCATGGCGGCATAACGGCAGTCATTTGGGAAAAATTCCGTTTGCTTATATTTAGGTATAAAGTCGATTTTCTTGTATATAACCCTTTAAACAATCGATATCGAAATGCTTCAAATAATTGGGTTTAAAATATTTAAGTTAATTAAAAATTCTTTAACGAATGAAAATAAACCAAACCCGGGATAACGGCAGTCATTTTAAAAAATTCCGTTTTCTTATATTTAAGGGATAAAGTCGATTTTCTTGATATAGCATTTAAACAATCGATATCGAAATGCTTCAAATAATTGGGTTTTTCATATTTAAGTTAATTAAAAATTCTTTAACGAATGAAATAAAACCAAACCCGGGATAACGGCAGTCATTTAAAGAAATTTCCCTTAACCCTTTTTTTAAGTATAAATTTGATTTTCTTTTATATACAATTTAGCAACGATATCGAAATGCCTTTAAATCATTAGTTTAAAAAAATTTAAGTTAATTAACCTTCTTTAACGTAATTTAAGTTTATATAAACCATGGCGGCATAACGACAGTACATTTGGGAAAAATTCCGTAACCCAAAATTTTTGGTATAAATTTGATTTTCTTTTATATAAAATTTAAACAACGATATCGAAATGCCTTTAAATAATTGGGTTTTCCCAAAATTTTAAATTAATTAAAATTCCCTTTTAAAGAATTTAAAATAAACCATCGGCATAACGGCAGTCATTTGGGAAAAATTTCCCTTTTCTAAAATTTAGGTATAAAGTCGATTTTCTTTATATAACCCTTAAGCAATCGATATCGAAATGCTTTAAATAATTGGGTTTTAAAATATTTAAGTTAATTAAAATTCCCTTTTAAAGAACGGGAACCCTAAACCATCGGCATAACGGCAGTGCATTTAGAAGAATTCCGTTAAACTTATAATTTTGGTATAAAGTCGATTTTCTTTATATACACATTTAAACAATCGATATCGAAAGGGGTTTAAATCATTAGTTTAACATATTTAAATTAATTAATTCTTTTTCAAAGGGAAATTTCCCTAAAGCCATCGGATAACGGGAGTGCATTTGGGAAAAATTCCGTAATCTTATAAATTTGGAAAAAAGTCGATTTTTTGTATATACACATTTAGCAATCGATATCGAATGGGTTTAAATTTATTAGTTTAACATATTTAAATTAATTTTTAAATTCTTTTTCACTGAAGTTTCATAAAGCCATTAAAGGATAACGGGAGTGCATTGGGAAAAATTCCGTAATCTTATATTTAGGAAAAAAGTCGATTTTTTGTATATACACATTTAGCAAACGATATCGAAATGGGTTTAAATTTATTAGTTTAACATATTTTAAATTAATAAACCTTTTTTTTCTTCTGAAGTTTCATAAAGCCTTAAAGGATAACGGCAGTGCATTTAGAAGAATTCCGGTTTTAAATTTTTTATTTAGGTATAAAGTCGATTTTCTTGTATTTACACATTTAGCAAACGATATCGAAATGCTTCAAACCCTTAGTTTAACATATTTAAAATAATTAACTTTCTTTAACGTATTGAAGGTGATATAAAGCCATGGCGGCATAACGACAGTACATGTGGAAGAATTCCGTATCTTATATTTAGGTATAAAGTCGATTTTCTTGTATATACACATTTTGCAATCGATATCAAAATGCTTCAAATAACTGCTTTAGCATATTTAAGTTAATTAACCTTCTTTATCTTACTGAAGTTTAACGGCAGTATATGTGGCAGAATTCCGCAATCTTATATTTAGGTATAAAGTCGATTTTGTTGTACATACACATTTAGCAATCGATATCGAAATGCTTCAAATCATTAGTTTAACATATTTAAGTTAATAAACCTTCTTTACCGTAATGAAGGTTATATAAAGCCATGGCGGCATAACGACAGTGCATGTAGAAGAATTCCGTAATCTTATATTTAGGTATATATTCGATTTTCTTGTATTTACACATTATACATTTATCACTAGTTTAACATATTTAAGTTAATTAACCTTCTTTAACGTAATGAAGGTGATATAAAGCCAAGGCGGCATAACGACAGTGCATTTAGAAAAATTCCGTAATCTTATATTTAGGTATAAGTTCGATTTTGTTGTATATAGGCATTTAGCAATCGATATCGAAATGCTTCATATAACTGGTTTAGCATATTTAGGTTAATTAACCCCCTCTATCTTACTGAAGTTTACATAAAGCCATAACGGCATAACGGCAGTATGTTTGAGTGAATTCCGTAATCTTTTATTTACGTATAAAATCGATTTTCTTGTACATACACATTTAGTAATCAATATCGAAATGCTTCAAATCAATCGTTTAGCATATTTAAGTAAATTAACCGTCTTAAACGTACTGAAATTTATATAAAGCCATAACGGCATAACGGCAGTGTATTTCGAAGAATTCCGTAATCTTATATTTAGATATAAAGCCGAATTTGTGTATATACGCATTTAGCAATCGATATCGAAATTCTTCAAATCATTAGTTTAACAACCTTCTCTAACGTAATGAATAATGATATAAGCCATGGCGGCATAACGACAGTGCATTTAGAAGAATTCCGTAATCTTATATTTAGGTATAAATTCGATTTTGTTGTATATACGCATTTAGCAATCGATATCGAAATGCTTCAAATAACTGGTTTAGCATGGTTAATTAACCTTTTTTATCTTACTGAAGTTTACATAAAGCCATAGCGGCATAACGGCAGTATATTTGGGTGAATTCCGTAAGCTTTTATTTAGGTATAAAATCGATTTTCTTGTACATACACATTTAGCAATCGATATCGAAATGCTCAAATCATTAGTTTAACATATTTGAGTAAATTAAACTTCTTTAACGTACTGAAATTTATATAAAGCCATAACAGCATAACGGCAGTGCATTTTGAAGAATTACGTTATCTTATATTTAGGTATAAAGTCGATTTTCTTGTATATACGCATTTAGCAATCGATATCGACGTGCTTCAAATCATTAGTTTAACATATTTAAGTTAGTAAACCTTCTTTAACGCACTGAAGTCTTCATAGAGCCTTCGCCGTATAACTGCAGTGCATTTAGAAGAATTCCGTAATGCTTCAAATCATTAGTTTAACATATTTAAGTTAGTTAACCTTCTTTAAAGCACTGAAGTTAACATAAAGCCACGGCGGCATAACGGCAGTGCATGTAGAAGTATTCCGTAATCTTATATTTAGGTATAAAGTCGATTTTCGTGTATATACTCATTTAGCAATCGACATCGAAATGCTTCAAATCATTAGTTTAATATATTAAAGTTAATAAAGCTTCTTTAACGCACTGAAGTTAACATAAAGCCATGGCGGCATAACGGCAGTGCATGTAGAAGATTTCCGTAATCTTATATATAGGTATAAAGTCAATTTTCTTGTATATACACATTTAGCAATCGATATCGAAAATCTTCAAATCATAAGTTTAACATATTTAAGTTAATTAACCTTCATTAACGTAATGAAGGTGATATAAAGCCATGGCGGCATAACGACAGTGCATTTAGAAAAATCCGTAATCTTATATTTAGGTATAAAGTCGATTTTCTTGTATATACACATTTAGCAATTGATATCGAGATGCTTCAAATCATTAGTTTAACATACTTAAGTTAATAATCCTTCTTTAACGCACTGACGTCTTCATAAGGCCTTAGCGGTAAAACTGCAGTTCATGTAGAAGAATTCCGTTATCTTATATTTAGGTATAAAGTCGATTTTCTTGTATATACACATTTAGCAATCGATATGGAAATGCTTCAAATCATTAGTTTAACATATTTAAGTTAATTAACCTTCTTTAACGTATTGAAGTTGATATAAAGCCATGGCGGCATAACGGCAGTGCATTTAGAAGAATTCCGTTATCTTATATTTAGGTATAAATTTGATTTTCTTGTATGTACACATTTAGCAAGCGATATCGAAATGCTTCAAATATTAGTTTAACATATTTATGTTAATTAACCTCCTTTAACGTATTGAAGTTGATATAAAGCCATGGCGGCATAACGGCAGTGCATTTAGAAGAAGTCCGTAGTCTTATATTTAGGTATAAAGTCGATTTTCTTGTATATACCCATTTAGCAATCGATATCGAAATGCTTCAAATCATTAGTTTAACATATCTAAGTTAATAAACGTTCTTTAACGTATTGAAGTTGATATAAAGCCATGGCGGCATAACGGCAGTGCATTGAGAAGAATTCCGTAATCTTATGTTTATGTATAAAAACGATTTTCTTTTGTATACACATTTAGCAATCGATAACGAAATGCTTCAAATCATTAGTTTAACATATTTAAGTTAATTAACCTTCTTTATCTTACTGAAGTTTACATAAAGCCATAACGGTATAACGGCAGTGCATTGGGAAGAATTCCGTAATCTTATATTTAGGTATAAAGTCGATTTTGTTGTATATACACATTTAGCAATCGATATCGAGATGCTTCGACTCATTAGCTTAACATATTTAAGTTAATAAATCTTCTTTAACGATCTGAATTTGGCATATAGCCACGGCGGTATTACGGCAGTGCATTTGGAAGAATTCCGTAA